>NDGN011469129.1:0-11856 GCA_002564285.1 Tympanoctomys barrerae | reverse complement strand
TGCCAGCCAGCCACGCCCCCTGGTGGGCTGAGCAGGCCACACACACACACACACACACACACAGATAAATAAAAATTTAAAAGAAAAAAAAGATAGTATATTCCTAATTATGGCTTAGTGCAAGTTGTATTTGTTTGAGACGTTACAAAAAGGGAAAGTTATATCAAGTGCCATCTCTGCCTTTGGCTGCTGTAGCTTCAGGACCTGGGCGGTTTCTGCCAGTTGGCTTTGGTGTGTTGTCGTGCTCCGCCTGGGAGAATCTTATGTGAGCCTAGGGCTTAGCCACACTCTGCAGCTGGGGCTGGCCAGAGGTCGCATATGGGGAAGATTCATTGACTGTTAAGGTATATATTTTAGTTTTATAGTTATTTACTTATTTATTTTTCATGTATTTAGTACAGGGACTATAGTGTCTTGCTACAAAGATTGGACTTGTAGTGATCCTCCTATTTTCAGCCTCCCAAGTACTGGGATTACAGGCACCATGTCCAGTCTCAGTCTCAGTCTCAGTGAGCCCCGGGAGTGGGGCCAACACTACACGCCAGGGATCAAATCCCGGTCCCTGCTCCACAAGGAGTCCATGAATGAAAGCGTCTGGTGGACAGAAATCGTGTGATAAACTTACTTTCTTTGTAGAATGCTCTGAGGTCCCCAGGTGAAACCTGTGGTCTCATGCTGGGTAGCAGCAGTGGCTGCCTTTGGCCCACTGTGGGAGATAGAGGCCACCTATTCCCCTCTCACAAGCCAGGTCTCAGAGAGGCCATGTCACTGGTCTGGGGCTACACAGCTAAGTGATAGGCTAGATGCACACTCTGGGTAGGTTCTGCATCTCAGACTCTTTGCCCATCTTTACGTAGCTATTGCAGCTGCAGCTTTTCTGTTGTTAACTATTTCCACTGAGGACTGCTGTTTCCTGTAAATAGGTGGCAGTAGGATGGACTCAGAAGGTTGCTAATGGAGACTTCAGGAATAAGGACAGCGAGTAGGTGTCATTTTCTTGGTGACGCTTGCCAGCTGGCAGGGACTGGCTGGATTAGGCTGCAGAGAAGGGCTCGGGAGACGTGGAGAGCCCTAGCGCGGTCACAGGGCTAGCGGCGGTGCTCCTTCATCCCTGGCCACTGCCAGGTGGAGAGGGTGCTTGTGCATGTAGTGAAGGGAGTGCTGCCCGCCGCCTGCTGGACACATCTGTAACCGGTCTTGTGTGTCAGTGGAAGTTGGATTTTATGTTTAAAGCTCGGAGGGGAAACAGTGGAGGACTTGCAAGTTGAGAGGCCGTTCCTGTGAAGCTAGTTGCTGTTTATGCGAGCTGTCTTTCCTTCCTGTTGTCTGGATTTGATGGTTGAGATTACTGAAGTTGAAAATAAATCACGTCGCTTATAATGTTGGATATCAGCAAATATTCTGAAGTTTTGTATGCTTCCTTATTTATAAAACCCTACTTAAAGAATAGTATTAATGGAATAATTCCCCTACAGCATCTCTCAGAAAGCTGTTTTTAAGTGCTTGATTTTAAGAAAACAAGAAAAAGCTTTATATCACAATTTTGGTCATAACCAGTACATAATCCAAAAAATAAAACTATTCCATTATTAACAGAGCAAACATAAAATATGTACACCTTTTATTTAATGTAGGCTTCAGTGTAGTATCTTTGACTGTTCTGTATGACTAAAGACAGCAAAAGCCTACAAGTAGAGTAAGCATGCGCCCCAGGACAGTCCTTAGTGGTAGCTGCAGGCCTTCAGCTCTGCTCTCCCAGTCTCTGTAGTTTTTGGGTCTTGGTTTTTCTGTTGATGTCACCTTGGTTACTGCCCTAGCTGCCCCCCCTATAAAATGAGGCTCCCTTCTCCTTGGCTTGTTGGGAGGAGTGCGGTTACAGCCTGTGTGGGTGAGCAGCAGAGGGCTGCAGTAGCTCAGGAATGTCACTGCTCTCTTAGCTTTTGTTTTCAAGGAGGAACCAAAGGCTTAGGCAGAGTAGCTTTTTATAGTGTTCTTTATGTTTTACTCTGATCGAGGTAATGAAAATTTTAGGAATTTGGCTGCCAATTCAGTAAATAGTCCTTTGTTCTGTGGGCCACACAGAGAAAAGGGAGACAGAAAGAACTCCCCACCAGGAAAGCCAGCTGTCCAGTTGTGATTCGCTTGTATTTTATTTTTAAAAAGCTGTCAGAATGCTGTGTGCAGAAGCTTGCTGCGCGGCCCTGAACCGGCTCTGTGGCATTCTTTCTCTCCTGCCCTCTCAGAAGCGGTGCCCAGATGTGGAGGAGAGGTGTGCAGTGCCCTGGGCTCTTAGGGCTATAGGTGAGCTCCTGTTACTTGGCGGCGAGAGGTTGTGGGGTGGTGCAGGAGCTGCTGGCTGTCCGTCACGTGTTGCAGCCGTTTCCACCTGCTGAGCTGGATCGGCCTTGTCTCATTTTGTGCACAGACCTTGTCCCAGGCTGTTTGTAGGTAGGTTGCAGCCGCAGGGCTACTGTCTCAGCCCAGGGACACTGCTTGCAAAACTGCAGTTACCTATTATGAAAAGTGGGAAAGTTTCATGTTGATATGACCTCATTAGCCAGGCCAGGGCCATCTAGGCTTACGTGCTCTCTTTGTGGTCTCCTCTAATCTGTGGCATTTGCACAACCATTGGTTGTTTCTTTCTTTTACTTTTTTTAAAAAAGTGTATTTGGTGCGGGGTCTAACTGCGCAGCCCAGAGTTGTGTCTCAGCCTCCCCAGCACTGGGATTGCAGGCGTACGCCACCATGCCTAGACTTGCGACGTGTGGTATTGGGGATTGAACCCCGGTCTCTGCGCTTGCCTGAGCTGGTGCTTAGACCTCTGAGCTATCTCGTCAGCCCTCATTTGTAATGATGGTAATAGTTTCTGGAGGACTCTGGCCTGTTACCAGACAATCACTGGTAGCTGCGTTGATGCCTTCCTGTGGCAGCACCCTTGTTGCCTCTGTCCCCTGCTGTCCTCCCCAGTGATGGCTCTGTCTCTTCCTTTCATTTTTTCAGAGTGAGCCTTCACTGTCATTTCCTTTAGTGCTAGAGTTGGTCCTCCTGGCCAGAGAGCCACTGGCTTCTGTGTCTTCTGTGAACTTCCCACCACTTTTTAGTGTCTGCCTGCTTCCCGTGCAAAGGGCTGCTGTGATATACCTTGTCCTTTGTCTGCCTTGTCCCTGGGGCCAACCGTGTCTCTGGTGGCTTCAGCTCCTTTGCACCAAGGGGGCTGTGTCTCATCCTTCATTACTGTAACCAAATAGCTGAGGGAACAAATTCATAAGGAAGAAAAGATTTCCTTTGGCTCATGGTTGCAGACATTTTGGTCCCTGGTCTCTAGGCTCGGTCTCTTTAGGCCCATGGTGGCAGGGCCCGTCGTGGTGCGGTGTGCAGCAGAATTCAGAGCATTTTCAGGGATAAGTATTTCCGAAACTTAAATATGAGCTACAGACATTGACATGGTTCACAGTGTCTTCTTTTAAATCAGTAAAGGAGTAGCAGGTTTAGTACTTCCCCCAGCACTTCGGTGGGTCAGAGTAGCAGTTGTTTCTGTGAATGTTTAGGTGATGCCAGGAGGTGAGTAAAACTTGGGGAAAAATCAGAGAATGATATTTATCCTAATTGCTTTTAGTCAGTTTTCATGTCAAAATCTATTGACCCTTCCCCAGATTCCTTCTTTATTTGGTTGTGTTCTATACGACCTGTTGGCTGCCTTTGGTAGACCCCCCATGTGGGCTGGTGTGTTGGTACGCGGGGTGTTGCTCACAGGAGCGTGCAGCTGGCTTACAGGGCCTGGCCAGGCTGCAGAACCCAGGGCTGCTGTCAGGGCTGCTGGGAGTCCCGTGTGCTGTGTTCCTGCTCTGCACCTGCAGGTCCAAGGGAAGGATGTGAAAGGAGGTCTGAGAGATGCAGGCTGGAGGAGTTGAGGGCCAGAGAAATGTGTCCCATGGGATGGCACACGCCACGCCTCACAGCGCTAGCAGTCTCTGAGGTAGCAAATTCATGTCTGGGTGAATGGCCAGAGCTGGAAAGCCAGACTGCCTGCCCCTGCTGCCTGAAAAGCTGTCGTGTGCAAGGGCCCAGGCCCTGCTGCTGCTAGGAATCCTTGCCTTTTCAGACTTTTTGCTTTCTAAATTGGAGAGCTGTGGGGTATCAAAGCCCCTCACGCTCATGGCTTCAGCTAATTCCACTTTCTACATGTATTCTCTAAATATACCTAATAATCTCAGAAGGAAAGGTTGTTAGGAGAACAGGCACTTGAGTGACTGTCATGTGCGCATTGTACTGTTCAGCCAAATATATGTGCTGAGAGTATTCTTGCCTAAAGCCCAGTAGTCACAAGGCCCAGCTGCCCTGGTCTTCAACCTCACAGACTCGATTTGTATGCAGCCTGTGTAGGCCCATTACTAGGCGTGGGGAGAGGCTGTGCTGGAGGTTTCTGTTCGTGTCTCGTGTGCTTGCTGTGAGGTAGGGCTAATTTTTTGCAGAGAATAAATGAACTGCAAATGTGAAACGCCGCCTCAAGCCCCTTTCCCCTATATCACACTGCAGCAATTTAATTAGGGAGTTGGCCTAGGTACCTGGAGGGAATGTTAGTTTATGTCTCTGCTCTGATGCAGTTGTCCTCAGAGAGCAATAGAGGAATCTTAGACGTATTTACTTATATTTGGAAACCTCACATAGCTTGCATGTCATTTATCGTACGGTTCTGAATGAGCTTCCCAGAGATCGCAGGGCTAGGGTCTGCATTGTCACCGCTAATAGAGCCTGTGCGTGAGCGCTGCGGCCCCGCGGCCAGCTGCACTGCAGGTGACAGTGAAGTGCGCTTTTATCGGGAGGAGAATTCATAAGAGGCTGCCCTGGGACACCACACCACTGTCCTTCTGTGTGTCCTGACAATGTTATCTGTCCTCTCAGTGCGGAGTATCAAATGTCTGTCATGAGTACAGAAATTAATTTAATGTCACCTGAAGACATGCAATTAATCTTTTAGAGGTTTTCATAATACCTTTACAGAGAGAGTTGCCAGTTTGGCGGATTTGGATTTTGGGGTTTAGGAGAAGATAAGGAAAATTAATTTTTCATCAGGGTTAATACAACCTAGCAGGGCCACAAAGGCTGAGGAAAATGGTCGGGGAATTTGTCAAGTGTTGTCACTCCAGAATAATGCTGCCTAGCGTCTGATAGGTCTAATCAAGGGTGAGATTTCTGTGGAGAGGGATTAATCAGTTTGCTTGCTGGCGGATGCAAGTCAGTGATACCGCTTCTTCATGGGGTTAGGTGAAAATAAGATTTGATCTGTCAAAGTGCAAGGAGGCCTGGCAGCATCAATAGGCTCTGTTATCAATACATTTAAAGCATGTGTTATAAATAAATTTGTCCTGCTCATGTTGGTGGATACAAACCTCATTTTTGGTATGATTAAACTGATAAAAAGTGTTCCCTAAGCTTACTTAATTCAGGTAGTGTCTCTCGGACATGTTTTAAAAGAAAAACAGTAAGGACATAGTTCTATTGCATTCATTAAAGATAGTCATTTATGGAAATCCAAGTGACATATTTGGGCTAAGGTGGGCCCAGGCTGCACTGGGGCAGGCCCAGTTTCTCTTCCTCCACTTGCTTTGGAGAGAGTGGGGGACAGTAGAGAAAATGGTACCCAGCGTTCTGCTGTGTAAGGAGTTGCAAAGCGCACTGTGCTGCCCTAGAGAAGCTCGGTCTCAAGGCAGGCTCTTTCTTTTTTTTTTTCTTTTTTATTTTTTTTTTGTGGAACCGGGGATTGAACTCAGGCCCTTGCACTTGCCAGGAAAGCGCTTATTCTGAGCCATCTCCTCGGACCCGAGGCAGGCTCATTTTTTATGACCACAGCATAATGTGGTCTCCACTCACCACCACTGGTTTGCTTGTGTTCAGAGAATAGATTTCTTAAATTCCTGATTTCATTTGGTAACATTT
This sequence comes from Tympanoctomys barrerae, assembly GCA_002564285.1. NCBI lineage: Eukaryota > Metazoa > Chordata > Mammalia > Rodentia > Octodontidae > Tympanoctomys > Tympanoctomys barrerae. The sequence continues at coordinate 5,919 of NDGN011469129.1, read as the reverse complement.
TAAAATACGCATCACCAGTTTGCACAATTGTAGGCTTTTAGTGCTGCAACTGTAGGTCTGCTCAGTGGTGGTGAACCCTTTAGGGCTTCCAGCAATAGAAGCAGCCCCCTCTGACACCCGTGCTGGGAGTTTGCCGCCCCTGGTCTAGGTTACGAGAGACCTGTCAGTAATGGGTAGACTCACCTTGGCTTAGTCTTATTTAAGTTTTGCCTGTGTCTTTCCATGAGTATGGGCATAAAAATACCTTCTTGGTTGCAACCTAGTAATGGGTAGGTTGACCATTTCCTAATATTAGGAATTTAAAATTTCCCCCTAGAATTAGCTTTTATTGTGCTACACTGGGAGAATATTTATTCTCTTAATTGGAAATTTTTTCAGTTTTTCTTACAAAGTGAAATTATTTATATTCAGTCTGTGAATGCTTGCTGTGATCTTGAGAAAAATTCAAAGCACAGCATTCTAGTACCCTAATTGGAATGATTTAATTGAATGGTGCCTCATCCCTTTTGCTTCAGTTCTTGCTGAATGTAGCTACAAAGCACATCAGTGTCCCTTCCTCCCAGGACGTGGTCTCCTTAGAACCAGGGAGGTTACTTGGCACTTGGCTGTGACCCAAGGCCTCAGCTTGCTCCATGCACAAAAAGACGACGACTCTGCTTAGCTCCCAGGGAGGACTGGAGGACAACAACAGCCGAGCACATTTCCTGCCATTATTACACAGGCAGCGACAAGTGGAATGTGACGCCAGCACTCCTGATGATCATTGCGATCCCCGGAGAACCCTGGCCACCTGGTAGGAAGGTGTGGAACGCGTGTCCTTGTCTGGAGTGGAGGTGACTTGGAGGCTCACCAGCCAGGCCTGTGAAGGGCAGGGAGAGGCCTGGTCCTGCTCTTCTCCATGCGCGCGCAGCACTCTCACCTGAGGCACAGGCCGTATTCTGAGAGCCACGGTTTTCAAAGTTTGTTTCTTGAAAAGCTGTATAGTTCTCTTTAGTTTCATGTTACTGAAATTTTTCATGCCAACAAAAATTTAAAGATACAGCCACATACCTTAATAGCCAGAGACCATTTTCTTTTGGAGGTCGGGGATAACTCCCAGGAAGCCCAACCCATTTAGGCAGTTACAGTACACACCGTAGAGTCGCAGAATCTTGTGCGACTCTTCTGGGTTGGTCATACACAGCCCCAGCAGGGCAGTAGCAGCTGTCACGGGTCCTTCATTCCTATACTGTGGTGTGGTAGTTAACTTGAAGTGTGAAGCCAACCTTCATTGTGGGAGTGAATCTTGGTCATGGTGTGTGCACCTTTTCTGAGTTGATGGATTTAAGTTGTTTTTTTCTTTTCTTTCTTTCTTTTTTTTTTTTTGTTTCTTTCTATGTATGATTGGGAGGGATTATTTAAAAAATGTAATTCTGTTTTTGATGCAACAAATCCCGTGTGCTTACCACACAATTCAGATGTATTTGGTCTTTAGAGAGCTGTCATACGATGGTGCCTTATTTTTTTTTTTTTTATGATGTGTTTTAATGCTGTGTTAAAAAGCAACTTAAGTGTTTAGCTCTAACTTCAAGTTACCACTTGGTTTTAGTAAACCAAATCAATAATAGCTTGAAAAAGTTACTTTGGTCTATGTATTAACTTTCTATGGCCACTTAAATTAATTGCCACAAACCTGATAGAACTTGAGAAAAACAAGTTTTCTCTTTAGTGGTCTAGAGCCCAGAAATCTGGAATCAGTACCCCTGGGCTTAAATCAAGGTGCTGGCAGGCCATGAGGACTCCAGAAGCTTGAGGGGAGCATGGGGTCTTCCTTCTCAGGATCTGGTGGCTGTCGCCTTCCTGGCTGCGAACGCGTTACTCCACTCTGGCCCCACTGCCTGTTCCACTTCGTGCCAGACACTCCCCTTCGTGTATGTCTGTATGCCACCTTGGGGAATGTGTGCGTGTACATGATGCAGTTTCTTTTATGTTAGTCCTCTTCCCTTCCACCTCTGCTAAATCCCCTTTCCCCGTTTTCATTCTTATTATTCCGATGATCACACTTGCAATGCGTGATGTGTACATTTGCGGAAGCTGATTGGGTTCCCAAGTGTGGTGTCTTGTTTCACCTCCCCTCAGACTCTTGGACCCTCCCCATTTGCAAGAGACCTGTCTCCTTGTTTCCTTCCACCATCTTTTATTGTGCTTTCTGTACTTTGCCTGAGTTACGTGCAAGATAGGCATTATGCTTGTGTATCTGATTTGTTGCATGTAGCATTGTATATTCCAGGTGCATCCATTTTCCTAAAATGTCATGTGTTTGACCTTCTTTATAGCCGGATAATACTACATTCCATTGTGTGTAGACACCACATTTTCTTGGCCCAGTCATTAGGCTACTTCCAGGATTTAGCCCTTGCAAATCGTGTGTACTGCTGTAGCGTGATGTCTTTGGCTCTTGGGGAAGGTACCTAGAAGAGAGGCTAGCTGGGGCATGTGGGATTTCTGATTTTAGTTCTCTGAGAGATCCCCGTGCTGGTCATCCTAGCCTACATTTCCACTGGCAGTGCAGGAAAGAGCGGTCCTTTTTCACCATAACTGTGCCAACAGTTGATACCTTCCGGTTTCTTGATGATGGCCCTTCCTTCCGGTGTAAGATAGAGCCTTAGCGCTGTTTCCGTTTGTGTTTCTTTGTAGGCCAGAGAGGAGCACATTTCCACGTGTTTATTGACCATCTTTGTACTTCTCCCTTTGAAAAGTATCTGTTCATTTCACTTGCCCATTTCTTGATTAGGTCTTTCATTTCAGTTTTTTTGGAGTTATTTATATATTCTGGATATTGGTCCCCTGTCTGAGGGACAGCTGACAAAGCTTTTTTCTCACTGTGTAGGTTGTTTCTTTGCTCTCTTAATTGATTCCTTTGCTGTGCACAAGCTTTTTAATTCTTTAAGAAGCTTTTTAATTTGATGTAATCACATTTTCTGATTCTTGCTGTTCTTTCTTTTGCAGTTGGGGTTCTAATGTTTAGAAATTCCTTCCACACAAAAGGGAGAGATGCTGTCAGCAGCCTCCTCTCTTGACAGCCAGCCCATTCTCCTGAGAACTGCATCAGTTCCTCCCACAAAGGTGGAGCTCTTTTGACCCAAAAACCTCTCCCAGACTTCTGTGCCTCTAGGCCTGCTGCGTCGCAGCTCAGTTTCAGCATGGCTTTTGATCGGGACACCACAGCCAGGTAGCAGGGAGGGGCCTGACGACGTAGGGCTGCTCTGCACTGGTTTACCAGTCCCCCTCTGTTGCTGGCATGGCTCAGTGGCCAGTGTGAGAAACTTGCACAGCAGTGCCTGACTTGGTTCTCTTCTTGCCAGGGGTGGGAGCTGGTGGGGTTCAAGCACAGTCTAACTTTTCAGGTTGCAATGTCTGTTTCTGTTGAGATTCCATAATTCAGCAGGGTAGGATTTTCGCTCGCAGATTTTTCTACCCCCAGCCCCATCCCCATCCCCCGTTCCTCTTTTGAAAGGACACTGGTTGGATCTTGGAAGTAGCTGACAGGCACAGCCAAGGACAGTCCACACAGCTGGCCACGGGTGGGGGTGGGGCGGAGCACGCCGTCCCCTGCTTGGGGTGTGCACTTGGCGTCCGCCGCCCCTCTGCCAACGGGTCTGAGGCCTGGGAAGTGCAGCGGGCTCTCAGCTCCTAGGCCCTGCGGGGGCTGCTGCACGTGCTGCGAGCAAGCGCACATCCGACAGCCTGTGCTGCAGTGCAGCCACAAAGTTGGGGCTCTTGCTCCTGGTTGTAATAAGTGTGCTGTTGGTGTGTATAGCGGATGTTTTTAGAGCTAAGCAATATGCCACTGAGTTAAACAGCACACACTTTCTCTTTAGCACTGGTGATTGAACCCAGGACCTTTCTTTGAGCAGTAATCCCCAAGCCTTTCTTTCTTGAGACACTGTTTTGTGAAATTGCTCAGGTTGGGCTCGAACTTGTGATTACCCTGCCTCAGTCTCCCCGAGTGCTGGGCTTACTGGTATGTACTATCATGACCAGTAGCACTTGCGGTATTTTAATCACAGACCTTCAATGGAAACGTTAAAGGTGATATCACACAGTTTAAATTTCAAAAGTATTGTTAAACCCTGCCCACTGCCCGGTGTGAAATCCTTGCACTGTTCTAATGGAGTAGCGGGTCTGGCCTCACCTGGTTCAAAGGTCCCACCTCGCAGCTGTCCAGGCCTTGGGCTCCCAGACTGAGAGAGTGTTGGGCCGGCCCTGAACCCTGTGCTGCCTGTTGGTTTCAGCAGGGAGGAGAGAGCGACGGCTTTTTCCACCTCGAGGGCCAGCCCCAGCGGCTTCCTCAGCCTCCAGAAGTGAGACAGCAGCCCGCCCGCAAGGTGACGCTGACCAAGGGGGTCACTCAGCAGGCCCAGCACGCCCCCTTGGGCCCCCACGTGCACTCGGCTGTTCCTCCAGGGATCAAAAGCATCCAAGGCATTCACCAGGCCAAGAAGGTACTGCCTGCCCCTGCCTGCCCAGACGTGGAGGCCTGCTCCCTCGTGGGAAGTGTCTCGCTGTTGATGAGGATGGTTTCTCTGATCTGCACTGCCTGGCGCCTGTTAGTATCTGTTCTGGCCAGTGAGGCATCTTGTCTTCACCTGGGACGCTCCAGCCAGTGCACACATCGCAGAGCTAGGCTGTTGCGGGCCTCTGAACAGCGCTGTGCAGAAGCTGCCCTGCACTGTGGCTACAAGGGGCCTGCAGCCGCTGCACACTCAGACAGCTGCGTGTGGGCGACACCCTCTACCTGCTTAAGGCCAGAGTTCTGTCTGTCCTCAGGGCTCCTAGTCAACACCTCGGTTCCAAGAAGGGAAACTGAGGCCGGTGATGGTAGAGTGACCCAAAGAAGTGACAGATCCACACCCCTGGTGCTGTCACTCTTCCTTTGGCCCTTGGGTTGAGGGATATCTCCCTGTCTGAGCTCAGTGTGTGGCGGGAAGCCTGGTGTACCTGATGCCCATCTGACTCCATCCCACATAGAGCCCCGCGAGTGTCCCCGGTTGGCTTCTAAGCAGAGGCCGCAAGGTCTCTCCTGGGACAGTGGCCAGTGTCACCTGTCTGAGGAGCAAGAGAGGCTGGACGGAGGTGTGGGGCAGCACCTACTTTGATGCTTCCAGAAGGCCTAGGGTGTGCTGCTGTGTGGTGTTCAGGTGCTGCCTCCTTCAGACGGCAGTGAACCCCTAGCACATTGTCCTGTCCAGCTCTGTCCCTGGCTCCATGACCAGACAGACCGTGGAAGAGGCACAGCTTATATGTGGTGTATGTGAGCACCGGGCTCTTTTGTCCTCCCAAACAGAGGACAGTGTGTTTCTTACCTGAGCGCTCAGGAGGGGTTTGTGTGGTGATCTGTGGCGAGACGTGGCTCTCAGGTGCACCACAGTGTTCGTGTCATGACTGTCTATAGTTGGAGCAGAAGAGCGCTGGTAACGCTCTGCAGCCTTGTCACTCGGAACCTGCAGTGCATTTCCCAGGGCAGAGCGCACCTCCCCTTCTGCAGAGCACTGGGAGAGCAAGCGCAGCCTTCTCCTGGCCTTCTCTGTGAGGTGCCCATTGTGCTGTGGGCGCACTTCTGTCCTCACCCCAGCTTGCTTCCTGCCTTTCCTGGGAGGCCTGGGGTCTGCTGTGCTGCCCCCATCTGGTCACTCTGGGGCATCTGGGGCATCTGGTGCTGGTCAGTCCCACTTGAAGTCCGCATGGTCTCTGTAGTTTCCTAGCCAGGAAAAAGTGCCGCAAAGCCCTCTTTAAGTCTCAGCTGTGGTCTTGAATCCTCCTGGCTGTAAAACAAAAAGACAAGCAAAGCAGTAAGGATGCCTTTTGGGCCCTGCCTTTGACCCAAGGGCTGTGCTGGGATTAAAGGTGGTAGCTACCTGTTCCAGTGTGTGTGTGTGT
>NDGN011469098.1:0-14262 GCA_002564285.1 Tympanoctomys barrerae | reverse complement strand
ATCTTCATTGTAGTTATAACCTTAGCACATACTGAAGTTCAGGTACAGATCTACAAAGTTTGGATTTAGCCAGCTGTGCATGGCTTCCATCTCGCTGCTGTGCTCAGCTCCTTTCTCCTACTGCCCTTGAGGGTGAACCTGTTGTGCCCCTGTGGCAAGATGTTCTGCACCTGGACTAGCTGGGTGGTTTATCCTCTACACTTTCTGCAGGGATTGTAGCTGCAGGGTTACACCCCAAGCATGTAAGCCAGGCCTGACCTGAGCCTGGAGGGGACAAGGTGGAGTAGGGGGGAGAGGCAGATCTCCCACACACTCACTGGGTCTGGGCTAAGACTGGGTCTGGGTGTTCTGGGAACGTGGGAGAAATTCCTAATCGGCGGGTGGGGTGGGAGAGGTGCTGCAGAGGGGTGGGGAGTGTTTCAAAGGGGTGGAAGAGGCTCTTACCCACGCTGCGCCTGGGCTGTTACCCTTAGTTGGTCCCGCAGGTGCAGGGTTGCCGGACGCTCTCCCACACACTCACCGGACCTGGGCTAGGACTGGGTCTGGAGGTTCTCGGAACTTGGCAGAAATTCTTACTGGGTGGGTGGGGTGGGGGAGGTGCTGAGTGGTGGGGGGCATCCCAAGGGGGTGGAAGAAAGTCTCAACCACACTGCACCTGGGCTGACACCCGTAGTTGGTCTCGCAGGTGCAGGATAGCTGGAAGCTGTCCCCAGTGTTTTGCTTTTTTGCCCTAGTTAAAAAAAAGCTTTTATTTTTATTTGCTTTTATTTTATGTTTGTAATATCAAATATTTTGGTGTCGCTCCCTGAAAACACTTTTCTGTCTATTTTTCAGTAGAAACTTTTTAAAAGATTATTTAAACAGAAGTCTGTTTTAATATAGCAATGTTATATTCTCAGGTATGTTCCTATAACTTGAAGAAGCCAATTACAAATGTTCCTTAAATTTTACTGATTCTGAAAGTAATGATGGTTCCAAATGATGATTATTTATTTGATATTCATGAGGACAAGGTGGAGGGTGCAAGAGGTATTCATAAGTGGAGTTGCATTTGTGAAAAAGCCCTATACTTATTTAAGAGTACACGTAAATGTTTTACATTTTTAATTTCAATAAATTAATTTTTAAACCATGGTAAATGCACAATTTGGTCACTGTGTTCTTTGAGTTATATAGGTTAGATTAAGAAGAGATGAATTTCAAACATGATATTTTTCAAATTAAATTTGATCTTTTCTATTTGTCTTTGTTTTATGTTGAAATTTCTTTGCAGCTTTGCTTTGAAGAACACTATGACAATATAAAATTTATCATAGAATCAAATATAATATATTTCCAGTATAACATTTAAAGTATAAAATAAGAATATAAACATTGAGCTTATTTTGATCAGCACTAGAGAATGCTTAGAGCTGTGGATCTTGCATGATTGATGTGAGAAATAAAAGGTATTGTTACTTCATATATCATCAATGTGTGGTAATTGCATTGTTAGTCTCATTTAAACACTTCCCTATGTATTCCATATTCCAGATCCTGAATTATGTAGCATTTATAACTTCATTTTGCCCATAATTTTAATTCCAAGATCAAAATAGTTATAAACTTTTACTTGCTCACTGCTGATCACACGATAATAAAATGGGCTAATGATGCAAGAGATGTATGTTAACTTTATTTTGTCCTTTTTATCCACACAAGGTTGAAGATTAGTCAATTGAATACCAATCTCCACACAGGTAAAGGAACAAAGCTACACACAGCAGATCTCCATAGATGCCTGGCAAATTACTACAGACTCCTGAATAAATCCAGCTGAGATCAGCCGAGTATGACCTAGATCTTTTGAGGCTCAAGGTAAACACATAAAGAAAAGTTATTTGTTGTGCCTCCTAGATTTCTGTGGGCTTTTGCACAGCTATGATTTCTAAACTTTTCATTTTAAAATTATGTATTTTAAATTAGGTAAAACATTGTCAATTCTTTCCAGATTTCCCACATACTGTTCAGTTAGCTTCATCTAAAATTATCACCTCATACTTATTCTAGTTACCAAAACTAAAGAAAAAATGATGACACAACACAGGAGGTTATAGGGATATCACCAATGCTTCTGCTGTGTTTTTCCTTTGTTGTATGTTCATTTCATGAGACTACATTGCAATTATTAACTTTATTTTAAAATTTTTAATTAATACATGTTTGTAATACATAATGAACAAATTCATCAGAAGGATTTTATACCTGTTCATAATATTGCTTAATTATTTTTCCCATCCCCTCCCCTCATTTCAACACTTTTTCCTCTCCTTATTTACAAAACTTTAGTTCCTAGATTTTTTTCCCTCCTATTCTCTTTTTTACTATCCCTTTTCCTTTCTTTCACCCTAACCCCTTCTTTGTTTTTCTTCTCATATGACCAAGTTTTTCCTACTTCCTAACATCTTTTAATTTTTTCCTTATTTACCTCTTAAGTTCTCACACAAGAGAACCAATTCACTATTTATTATTATCTGTTTAGCTGGTGACTTCTTAACTGCAGTCATTATGTAAAGGATATAATTTAATTTGGGATTTTGTTAAACTATAGATTCAGATTTAGTTAATGCAGTTGGGTCCAGAGATTTTTCTTTTTTAACAATTTTTAGACAATGCTAATATTTTTTGTCTTTGACCTTGCAATGAGATTTCTATATTTAATGATTAAATTTAGTAGCACAACAGGAGACAAAATCAATGCTCAAATATCAACAGCATTTCTGTACATGAAAAACAAACTCACTGAGAAAGAAATGAGGGAAAACATAGCTTTCAGAATAGTATGAAGAACAATGAAACAATTAGGAACCAATCTAACCTAGGAAATAAAAGACCCCTACATTGAAAACTACAGTTCCCTTAAAAATGAGTTAAAGAAGATATCAGAAAATGGGAAGATATCCTTTGTTCTTGCATAGGCAGAACCAGTATAGTAAAATGGTCATACTTTCAAAACTGTTATGCAGATTTAATGGAATCCTGATCAAAATACAATTGGCATACCACACAAAGCTAGAGAAGGCAATCCTAAAATTTATATGGAAACAGAAGAGATGTACAATAATTAAAGCAATTCTGGGTAAAAAAAAAAGCAAGGCAGAGGATAACATAATCACCAATGTAAGGTTATATTATAAAACTACAGCACAAGTATCCAAGATCAATGGAACAGAACAGAAGATTCAGAAACAACTCCAAATTCACTCAGTCACCTTATGTTTGACAAAGGAGCTGAACACCTTTACTGAAAGAAAGGTAGTCTCTTTAATAAATGGTACTAAGAAAACTGGCTTTCTACATTCTGAGATTAAAACTAGTTCCACATTCTCACCATGCACTAAACTACAATCAAAATGGATCAAATATCTTATGTTAAATAGAAACACTTAATCTACTGAAAGAAAGAATAAGTAGAACTCTTAAAGGCATGGTGTAGGGACGCACTACATACAAAACTCCTCTCACATAGGAAATAGTACAAGGAACAGACAACTGGGGATCACATTATATGAAAAAAGCACAGGAAACCACCAACAGAGTGAAAAGACAGACTATAGAACTGGAAGAAAAACTTACCAGGTATTATTCGGATAAAGAACCAGTATCTAGAATATATAAAGAACTCAAAAATATCAGATCCACCAAATTTAAAGACCCAATTAAAAAAATGGGCACCTTAGATGAGTAGGTAGTTCTTAGCTGAAAGACATACAGCAAATAAACTTGAGAAAAAATGTTCAACATCACCGGCCATTGGAAAAATGCATATTAAAGCAATGTTGTGATTCTGTCTTACTACAGAAAGCATGGCCATCATAAAAAATAAACAAAAAAGATACCAGGAAGGCTGTGGAGGAAAAAGGAACCCTTCTCTGTTGTTGTTAGAAATGCAAAGTGTTGCAACTGCTTTGGAAATCAGTACAGATATTTCTCAAAAACTAAAAGTAGAGTGACCAAACAAACTATTCTGTTCTAGGGAAAGAGTCAAAAGCATCATTCCACAGTGAAACATATACACACACCCATGTTTACAGCAGTGCAATTTATAGTAGCTAAATCTTGGAAACAGCCCAGCTAATCATCAGTGGGTGAAGGCATAAATAAAATGTGGTTTTATAGCTAATGGAGTACTGCTCTTCCATAAAGAAGAATACACTTTAGATATTTTTAGAAAAATAAACAAATGTTGAAAATATTTGTTTTGAGACAAGGTCTTGCTATATAGTTTAGGCTTTCCTGGACTCACTAAGTAGCCCAGACAGACCTCAAACTTGTGGTGATCCTCCTGCATTAGCCTCCCAAATGCTTCAATTACAGGTGTGTGCCACCATGCCTGGTTGAGAATGTAATTTTAAGTGAAGGAAACTGGGGACACATGTTTAAATATTGCATTGTTTCTCTTGTGTGAAAACTCCAAAGAGTAGATAAGGATCAAAACTGATAATAGATATTGGAAAGTAGGAAGGAAATGGTCAAATGAGATTAAGAGAGGAGGGAGAGGGAAGGCTAGGAAGGAACTTAGGATAAAAAGCAAAAAATGATGGTAGGAAAACAATAGAAACAGTTTTGTAAGTGGAGAGGGTAGAAGAGTATGGAGGGGAATGGAAAAAAAGAATTAAGATATGCATAGGAACAAATTCCCATGATTAATGTGATGATAATACATGTCAAAATATTAAAATTATTAAAAAATAAAATTCCACTTTATTTAGATTACCATTGATGATTTACATTTTCTTCTCCTACTCCATAGATGTGGTATAGAAATGAAGTAGATGATCCTGCAGAAGTTTACCTTATGCTAATGTATCATACAAAAGAAACCAGGCAGCCATTAGAGCAAGTTACGCATGATCTGGTCCTATGCTTCCTCAGTGGGAACAATAAAACAAGTTGAGACTTTTAAGTGCCTTCTATCTTTCCTGGGCTCTTCAATAATGTTACTGAGCAGAGTGATCACTTCTGACACTCCCTTGACTCTGAAATTTCTTGACATATATTAGTGCCACAATCCCAATTGATTCACACAGCAAGCACATATACCCCAACAACTTAATGGATACATCAGCAGTACACTTCCATCGAACAGCTGAGAAACATCACTTACTATCTAAGTAGTTTGTACAATTATAATGACTACACATTCCCTCTTATGGTTCTAAACAAATAAAACACGTACATCCATTCTCCCAAGTTAACCACCCTTCTTCAGAGTTCTCTTTGTGTCAATATATTTCTCCTGCCAAAAGTGTATACACACCTCCTGAAAAGAAAAACTTGAAGAAGTAGCTTAACACTAAATTTGAGACATCATGAGATTACTAAAAGTTACCTTTGTCTTCTACAATTACAAGAGGTGCTCAAATGTCATGGCCATTGGCATCCAGATATTTAAGAATATGGCAAACCTTGGTCACTGAGATTGCTGCAATGCACTTTCAGTTTCTTCTCTGTTTCTTCTCTAAAGGCTGTCAGTGTAGTGGGTTTTCTGTGATATATAACATTGTCTTGGTTCCCCCATTCAAAGGTAACACCATCTGCTGAAAAGACATCATACTATGATTCTTTTCTTGAAATAGTATGTATACATTTTTTTGACATCTATCATCTGTCTGTCTGTCTGTCTGTCTGTCTGTCTGTCTGTCACAGATTAAGTCAAAGTTTTTGGGATTCACATTGGTTTACCTAAGCACTTGAAATCAGGACATTCCATCAATATTATTATCTTCCTGTCCTCCTTAGCACAGGACTTGACTTAAATTGTTCAGGCAACAATTTTATGTGATCTCTACATGTTTATTGATAAAAGGTGTATTTCAAAAGCATGGTAACTGTTCAATTTTTAAAGATAGTACAATAGAAGACATATTGCCATTAACCCTCCTCAAAATATTCCCTTTGGATTTGAATATGCACAGCACACCATTTTCCTACATGCTGATGCTGTGCTTGGAGTCCTCTTCTGTGAATGTCTTCTATCTCAGCTAACCCAATGTTCTGAATTGCTTAGGATGGCTTACTTTTGTTGCTTATTTTACTTTGAGGGAAAAACAGAAAGTGTCATAGTACCAGATTCAGAGAAAAACGTGAGTTGGGGCATACCATAATGTTTTTAAGAGCATGTCTTTCTGTTGAAAGTCATTTAGCAGCTGCATTTACCTTATATTTCATCATGTTGCCTAAAGCTATTCACAATCCTCAGAACTGCTTCAGAACTGCAAGAATGATGGAATATCTATGATCAAAGAGTAACTTTGAGGGTCAGCAAGACAGCTCAGCAGACTAAGCATCTGCTCTGACAAGTGCAGAGACCAGGTTTTGATGCCTGGTTCTACATACCAAGCCATCCCTGCCCCCAGGGTGCACTGAGCCAGCGATTGAGGCTGGGCATGGTGGCACAAGCCTGCAATCCCAGCACTGGGGAGGCCGAAAATAGTAGGATCAGTACAAGTCGGAGCTGTATAGTGAGACCCTGTACCAAATACATAAAATGAAAAAAAGGAGTATTTTGAAGGGGATTGAGGCACTTTGTTTTGTAATGTAATGAGTCATTTTTTAAACACAACCCATATTTTTACCACCCATTGTAAATTCAGTGCCATGTAATTTTTCATCATATTTCCTTTCTCACAGGCAGAACAAAGTCTTGTTATTCTTTCTCCTAATTTTGCCTTATATTAACCTCAGAACTTTGAATAAATGTTATTTACTTATTAAATAACCTAGAATGAGTAGCATTTCTTTTCTTATCAAATCTCAATCACAACTCAATGTTGAAATCATTACTAATAATGTGTCTAAGTATGAAAATGTTAAGTGGACATGCCATACAAACTTATCTCTGAGCCACAGGGTCACGTTGACATAAATAAGTGTATCAGCTGCATTGTTGGAAGTCATAGAAAGATGATACTAGGAGCTGTTTAAAAGAGGTCATGAAATACCAATTCAGAAATGCTTGCTGTCAGGCAGGTGAAAGTGCTTCTGCTTTCCGTCAAAGGCACACATGGCTGATAATATTCTCCATTTTCCACATATGTATTTTCAAATGTGAATGTCAGTTTTAAAACCTCATAAAGCACTTTCTCTAGATTGAAATAAATCATTCTACAGTCCTTTGGAAAATGACAGTGGCCAATTTTCATTGTGACATTTTATTCCAAAGCATATTTTATCAGATTGGATCATGTTTTTGAATAAATAAGGTGTTTTATTTATTCATTCCATAAAGCACCCATTAATTTTTGTCCAGCAGGGTGATGTTGTAGTCTAAGAGTCTTACTCTGATTTCCCAGAGATACAATTGAAAATTGCAGGGTTGTCAAGCAAGCTACTTTCTGAAGGGAACTTCTATACTACTTTTACAAAGTTGGCAAATTCATCTATGTCTCTTTAAAATAATAGAGATCCTGTACTCTTACAATGTATATAGTAGTAATCTAATCAAAATTGACAATAGTAAGCAAAGTGTACTCATTTTTATTGGGTCTAATAAACAAGAATTCTTAGAAAGAGCTTAATGTTGGCTAGCCGGATGGTGTGAAAGGATAAAGATTACTAAGATCCTAAGTCTCAACCATACAGAGAAAATAATTACAAGGAGTGGACAGCACTGTCTTTGTGGTGCAGGGCTTTCTTTGTCTGCATTTTTCCCTCTGTCTTAACTTTTCTATTTTTAATCTTTTTCTTAGAAAACTTCTTTCATGGTTTAAATTAGTATGTTAAACTTTGGTTTCAGAAAGTACAGCACAAAAGAGACTGCAAAAAGATTGTTAAAATTGTTTAGGGAGAATTTAGGGTCTAATTCTGCTTTATCAACCATTAGCTGTGTGCCTTGAGCAAGATTGATCCTTTTATGCATTGTTTATTCTTTGTTTTTATAAGCTGATGGACTCATAGGATTTTGTGATGATTAAACCAATTAATTATTTTGAGATCTGTTATAAAAATCATAAGTATAAATTAATGTTATCCATTCATTTCATGGGTATCTTTTATAGATTATTATTTTTTTAAATGTTCTAAAGAAAATAGGGATTTTAAATCATATCTTTAATGCTTAGCATATTTAATGTTTCTTCAACCATTTTGAAATTGAAAAACTTTTATTTAAGACAAGAGATAACTTCCTGTCAGATCACTTCTCTTAGCATACTCTTAATGAGGTGATATGACTGTCTTTCTCTTTTAATTCTCATGGGATCCACAGGAATTATGAAAGTAACCCTTGCATATTTTCAAAGACAGAATCACTTCCATTAATTTAAGACCATCATCACTGGGGGAAAACCTTAGTATAAGCACTTGAATTGGTTAGCATTTATACATATTGATAGTCCTCTCAGCTACTTTCACTATGACCACTGTCTATAAATTCATAGAGTTGTCCTTTCCATTACTCTCTTTGGAACAGACTTCCTGATGTTCTTAATTCAATACTAAGTCTTTTATTTAAATGGTGATATATTTGTTTATGGCAAACACCATATGTTCTGAATTCTTGTACCTATCTCAGAAAAGTGTTCTAGGACCAGACAGGTGCGTATGCCTGCAGAAGGGTTGTTCTGGCATGATCATTCATAATGATTCTTAAAGAGAGTGTGAGAAATTTACACATCAAAGGTCATATGTCAGGCATGTATATTAAATTAGGAGTTCAGTGTTAAATTTAGGTTACAATACTTAGGGATTATATCTCAACTTTAAGGATATCTAGGAGAGACAACTTAAGTAACGTTTTGCCTGATAGAGTCACTTTTCATATTCGAGGATGATGTTGCTTAGTCAGGTTCAGATATCAGTCAATTCTCATGATTACTGACTCAAATATTGAGCTCTACATGTTATGGCTAATGTGTTGTCTATCCTTAGCTTATAGTTAGTATTCCATTATTTTATATTGCCTCAAATATAACTTTCTACTGAAATATAAATTTATAAAACACCTATTTTGAAATGAAACAATGTGTTCCATTCAAGAAAGTGGGACTATATAACTAGTTAGAAGAATACATCTTACAGAAATAAATCTTTTCCTGTGGTCCAGAAGGTCAAATGAAATCAGCTGTATAGATTACCTTAGTTAAGGAGTCTGTTGCAGTATTTGCTAATATGTATTCTGGAGAAAAAGATTTAAAATTCTGGATACCACAGAATATTTGCTATTACATGAGTATAAGGGGAAAAAAGATATAGCTTTCAATATTGCCCACATTTATTTATTCTTATAATATCTTTTTCCTGGAAGAATACAATAGCTCACAACTGTAAGATCCTCCCCAATGAACTCCAGAAAATACTATTTTTTGTAGAACCTTGGGGGGGAAACCCTATTAAATTAGGAGAGGTGAAGGCAGACACTAAACATAATTAGAGTTTCAAGTGATCAACTTTGTTTTTTTCTAAATGCTATATCTCCATAAGTAAGAAAGCGAAAATTAACAATTGCCACTTCCACCCTTCACAATTATAGTAATTTCTTTGATTAAATAATGGAAAATAAGAGCATTTATTTAACATTTGAGTTTCATCGCCTTTTTCCATGTTGCAAAAGGACCTAAGTCCAGCTACAACTTTTTTTACAGCCATTTTCTTGACAGATTTATTTTATATTCCAATCCATTTTCTTCTTTTGCCTAACTCCTCGCCTGGACTCAACTTGCACTCTAGATATTCCTGTCCACCCACATAGGAAATTTTGACATTTATTTTTCTGTCTTTCATCTTAGTCTGCTAATTTTAGGCTGCATCCTTCAGAATAAATTCCTCTTGGTCTGAGTTATTTTTCTTTAAAATTTAGAGTGCTTTTTAACTCTTATTTTAAAATCTACCACTTACCTTTTTCTCTTTATTGAATTTAATGTAAAAAATAAACAATAGAAGAGAGAAGTGAAGAAACCTTATTTTCTTATTTAGTACGACAGAAACCTGTCCTTTTGACTAAACTTTCAAAATGAGAGCTGCTATTGAGGAACTATGGTTGAGAGGAGAAGCTGCAAAGTGAGAAAACAAGAAATTCAGAACTGTCCTGCGGCTCATGCCTCTCATGTCTATGGAGCCGGCTTCCAGATTCAGGAATCATGAAGCCGACTTTTAAACAAGCCAGTGGTGAACATTAACTTATATAAGCTTATAACTAGGCACACTGTGTTAAAATGAATAAAACACATATTACAAACTTATCATTTCCTAATTATTTTACTACACATCCCTAAGATACTGAGTTAAAGTTATTTATCTCTATTACATATCCTTGATGAAAATATATAGTAGTGTGTCATCATGCAAGTTGGTAGCTAGAGATTGACTAGTTTGTGAGCTCATCACATCATGGAAATCTGTGATTGCTATACATCAAGGTTTGATTTATTATTTCACTGAATGTCTAGGTCAGAAAATTTTGTACCTGCATATCAAGAAAACTTTACTAAGATAGAACACCCCCCTTTCCTCCCTGGTCAAAGTTTGCTGGGATCTAATCTAAACTACAAAAGTGATGCAAAACTCTTTAAAATGTGTTTTAAATGTAGTACACTTATAGCACTGAAAACTAAATAAATATTATATATTTGAAATCTATTATCTTTTTTAGTAAAACCATAAACAAATGATGTCCTAACATATTGTTATGACTTGTATCTGTATGTGCCCCCAAAGCCTCAGACAGTCCTAGGTGAAGGTTTTGTGAAGGTAGCTGGATCTAGGTACATGAATATGGATTCAGGATGTGTGATAAGTTAGCCAGTGCACTGATTCATTCACATAATCTTGGTGTTAATAATAGGAGGGCCAATCTGCCAGTGAGTGGCACCAATGAATAGGCATGTAGCCTGAGGAGAAAAAAGGGGGATGGAAGTTCACTGCTTTGTGCCTCCTCCTGTCAGCTCTGCCATGAACTGCATCCTCTGCAGTGCCCCTCTACCTGTCTGGTGTCTGTTGACTATGAACTGAGAATTCTATAAACTATGAGCTAAAATTAGCTTTTCTCCTTTAACACGAGCATGTGGGGTTTGTGTCTCAGTAATGAGAAGTGGCACTATGACAGGCCTTCTTCGTCTCACTTTCATATTACTCATTGCTATAAGTCAAAATATCATTCAACATTTAGGTTGGAGTGCTACTTGATTCTCAATAACATCAATAAATTGACTATCAATTCAAGAATCTAGCAAAAAACAAACAAAACATCCTGTAAGAATACAATAGTTGTATAGAACTAAGTAATATATTTATGTATTGCATATATATTTATATAATATATATACTTATTTTTTTGTCTTAAAAGCATATTTTTAAAGTGCCTGCCTGGCATGTACAAGATCCTGAGTTAGATCCCTGGTACCGCACACAAAAAAGCCTATTTTTCTTATGAACTTATTTATACTTGTTGATAAATATTTAACATGTCTGAGGAAAAAATATAGACACCATTTGTACCAATCAGCTAGATTTTTTTTCTTTTGTACCAGGGATAGAACTCAGGAACTTGCACTCGCCGGGCAAACACTTATTCCACTGAGTTATCTCCCCGGCCCCATTTGTGCCAATTAAAATGTTGATAGAAAGGAAAGTAGTTGAGATACATCTGGAACAATCAAAGGAAGAAGAAAGGTACATGGGAAAATGTGGGTCTTGCTATTGTTTGCATAGGCACTCAGAATTCCCCTGGATTGAAATGGGAGCAGACAAGGCAGTGGAATTTTACAGTACAAGAGAAAGATGAAATTCAACTCTAAACTGGGAATTTACAAGGACCAGAGTGAAGATCAATGGATGGAAAATTTCTAAGTAGAAACATCAAGGTCAGGAGCTTTTTTAATGAGGATATTCCATAGTGGCAAGAAGTTAAGGGACAGGAATAAAATATTTGATCAGACATCAAGAACAATCAGGTAACAACAGTGGGGAAGTTTTGCTAAACTGACTCAGTAGGTATCTTGCTAACACTTGATTAAGTAAACCAGGGATATAAATCAAAATCAAAACCTATAAAAAAGAAACTCAGAAGAGTCTGAGTTAAGTTTGGTCAGGGAGAAACAGTTGTCATGAGACAAGACAAATGTTCTCTTGATAGACTAAGGTGATTTGCTATAATAAAGACAAACAGTAAAGCATTGACCTTGAACTGCTTTTTATGTTAAGTAGGGACTAAAATCATATATGATACTTTATCACAGCAGCCCAGTATGATAAAATTCTTAAAGGACTTTGTAGACAGTGTATGACAACTGTCATAAAATAACTTGATTTTTAATGATTAAAGCAAACTCTCAAGCACAGTATCCATTACTATTGCACTTTTGTATTCTTCATCATTGTCTTCAGTGTTAATTAACACTATAGGACCTTACTTAATAAAATATCAATTTATTTTCATAGGTTCAATAGAAATGCATTATATCAGTTTGTCAACTTTGCAATTCTAACCCTGTGCAGTACTATCTTTCAGTTAAAAAGAACTATGCAATAGTATCTCTGCCCAATTTTAATTTAACATGTTGTTGCTAAGAGGTGGCAATGCCAGCAGGCTAATTACTTGGGGGCATGACAAGAGCAGTTTAAAAAATGAACCCTGTTTACTCAAGATGTGTGAAATGAAGGACATTCTTTGTACTGCTGTTTATAATGAAAATAAGAATTTTGTAATAGAGGTTTAGCTTATTAAGTGACAGTACATGTACGTACATAGAATACTTTAAATCATCACATAATTTCAGCAAAGTTTATGCATAAGAAAAAATCATGATATAATATTTTATATGAAATTATGAATTTAAAACTATGGTAATGGCTATGGATTTAAAATTTAATTTCATAACTATATGCTACATCTCTATATTAAATATCAATAAAAATTAAAAGGTCATTTAGTAATAATTATTTTTTGAGTGGAAAGATTATGGGTGATTTCATTTTATCTTTCAGGGTTTTCTATTATACAGATTAGTATAATATCCAAGTTTTTTTTTAGTAAAACAAAATATTACTATGAGCAAAAAAATGCCAAGACAATGTAACAATAACATTTGTTTCATATACATACCATTTTCTGAAAATAAGAAAGCCTGCTTGCAATACTAGATTGTTTTCCTCTCATGAAACCAAGTATACTTTACCATACAGAAGATCATTCATTTTGAGTGAATCATGAATGTACAAAAATAAAAAGGAAAAAGGAGTCAAGGGTTATCAAATACTTACAAGATAAATGCTACTGGATTGATTTAATCCTAACTGTATGCTAGTGGTACAGTTTGTGGAAAAATACAGCAACTTTGGAAATCAAACTGAGCTATGGTTTTGCAAACTTCTCATTATGACTACAATTTGAAGATGAATAGAGCCTCGTCCATTACCATCAAAACCCAAATCTTAGCAGAGTCAAAAATAATTGTGGCATTCAGAATTTCGCAGTCCGGGCCACTTTGTCTCCTCTTATTTGACATCTTCTCCCACCACAGTTGTGCTTTATCTTATGCTTGTGCTAAGCTCGAAAACAGACTTTTATATCAGGTCTATGGAACTTGATACAAGTCCTAGTCTTAGTGTTCACATTCTTTGGTATTCAGTAGAATATAAAAAGACCACAAGAAATGCTGTCACAAAAGGTAACATTTTACACCATTACATGTGTTTACTATGCTATAAAATTTCTTCCAAGTAGGAGTGAAGACAACAAAAGATTAAGATAACAATAGGAAAGAGGAGCTGCGTGTACCCTTATGATAAGTTTATCTGGCTAAACAGGAGTATTTAACTCTGACAAATGGATGAAAACAGAGATCTGATGTATGGTAGAAGAAAATTACTTCCTCTGAAAATGGCAAAAGGAGGTGTGAATGGAGTGACATTTGCCATTCTCAGCTCCCAGTCTCCACTTAACTCTTTAGTGGGATCTGAATAAGTTTTTACTCATGATAAAAATTATTTTCTAGTATTTTCTGATTCTTAAAATTATTCTGCTTTTTCTTGATAAGCAACAAACATTTGTTTCTCAATGAATTTTCTGGGGAAACTGATTTTTTTCATAATTTTATTGAGAAACAAATAGTAATTAGACAGTTTCAAATCAAATTGGTAGGACAGTTTCAATAATTAACACATTGCACATATTATTCCTAGTGTTTAATTGCTGTACAAGATGCGGACAAGATATCCTACTTACAAACACCATTAGAACAAATCATGCTATTCATTAAGAGAATGTAACTATATATCTATCCT
>NDGN011469094.1:0-12040 GCA_002564285.1 Tympanoctomys barrerae | reverse complement strand
TAGGGCAGGAGGATCTCAAGTTTGAGTCTGGCCTGGGGAACATGACCTTGTCTCAAAATAAAAATTAAAAAAGGGCTGAGAATGTAGCTCCTAGGAAGGCCCTGGGTCCAGTGCTAAAGAGAGTGTGGCGACAGAGTGCTTTAGGGGACTCGGTGCCTGTGATGGAAGCTATGGGGCACAGGTGGCACCACAGACCTGGGATGATGAGCGGGTTCAAGGAGTCCTGCCCTGTGTCTACAGAACCCACATGCCATCAACCACATATGAGCAGCACATGTCTTCTAAGGGGAAGATCAACAACATCAGGGGTAGTGCTGACAAGTACCCGACGCACCTCTCCCTGAGGCATGCTCTGAAAGAAGCAATGTGACTCTGCCCACTGCTGCTGATCTATAGGTAACACCTACAGGGCTTCACCCCCATGAGATGCTCTGCTGGGCTTGTCAGATGTTGGGGGCAGGGGACACAGGGACAGCATGACAAAGACACAGAGGATCCTGTGGAGTGAGGTAGGAGGAGCAGAGGTGTGGGAAGGGAGGATTGGAAGGGAAGGAGCAGGAAGGAGAAAGAGGCTGGTGACCTCTTTAAACCCCAGCGTGAACAGAGTCTGTGTGGATCCCAAAGACAGAGGTTCTGCCTTGAGGTGGCCATGAGCCGGATGGGAGCAGGAGCAGGCCAGGGTGAGCCCTCCACATTCCAATCTGAGAAGTTCTGCTGCTACTGGTTTTGGTTTTGGGGATCCATGTCAGAACCCTCTTGAGAAAAGGGGAATGATCCATAATAATATGAACTAATTAATAAATAACCTCTAAGGTCATGTCAAGCAAGAACTTAAACTGTTGGCCTCTGAGATGCTGAGTAGAGGAGACCAATGTCCTTTATCCAGTCTCTGGGACTCAGGGCTGCTTTCCCCTGTGTGCAGGGCCCTGGGGGCCAGAGGCAGGTGCCACAGAATGGAAGGTGCATTGATCACTGATCTGAATCCCATCACCCTCTGAACACCCCTGGGTCCCTTCAGAAGCCAGTGCCCTGTTGGAACAGACTAGGGACACAGAACCAATTCTGGATGTGGTTCTTCCTACCACTGAGTGAAGCTCGGTGCTCACAGGCAGGCCCAAGATCTGAAAGCTAGTTAAGGCCAATGTTTTCTTCTCTCTGTGAGACCCAGACCCTCCCCTGCTGCCTCCTTAGCCACTGACACTGGGCAGGGTGCCAGAGGACAGGACACTGAGTCAGCCCTGGGTAGATACATGAGTATGATTCACTGCAGGAGGCCACAGGCCCCGTAACGGGAAACTCAGCCACACCTGGAAAGACCTTTAGCAATATTCTACTGGTGATTCCCGCTGTGACTTTGGGCCAAAAGGGAACCAACAAAGAGCATTGATTTCCCAGGACAGAGCTGGGAGGCCCAGGCCAAAGCTAGAGTGAGGATATGTGGTGGGAGAAGGCAGATTTCACCGTGAACTCGTGGCTCTAGCTATTTTGGTGGCAGTCCTTCTCTGCTGAAGATGGCCCACTGAGTACCAGATTTGTGTCAAAATCCTTCTTGGAACCTTTGCAGGCCCCAGCACAGATGACCTGGGTAAGAAGCCTGCAAGGGCCCAGCTAAAATCAGGTACCTACAGATAGACACTGGATACACAATGATTTCCAAAAGGGTGCTTCCCAGAAAGATCCTAATTGGCTTCTGTGTTCTTTGTGACAGGGAGTCTTTTGATAAGAAGATGTTCCCTCCAGAGTAATTGTGATACTAGGGGACAAGGTGGGGATTTGCCAAGAGGTGAGGGGCAGATTAATAAGTGATGGAGACCTCCGTGGTCTAAACACTCATGGTGACCTGGACCTTAACCTCTAGCTCCAGAAACCCTAAGAAAATGGCAAGTGTTCACACCCAGCTGCTGGAGAGGGAAGGGAACTCAGGTGTCAACCTCCTGTGAGGAGTGGGACAATGGAACTGCACAAGGGCGTGTGATGTTCTGGTGGGTTAACAGATGACAAGGAGAACCTGGCACAAAGGCTCCAGCACTCACTCAGGAGGTGGCCACTGTCACCCTCTGCACTGAGCACCCGCTGCAGACCCCGCCAAGTGCCTGTCTGTCCAGCTGCCAGAGCAGCATGCCTCCTGGGATCTCCATCATTCTCCAGTCACAATGACCTGTGACAATGTGTGTTTTCAATGCTTCCCCCAACCTTGTAGCTTTTCCGATAATTTTAAGAGACACAACTCAGGGGAAGGAAGACCAACCGACCTTATTGCCGAGCAGAACCACTGCAAGGCTGACGTTTCCAAGTGCAGAGGTCTTGGGCAAGACATTCAGGTGCTCTGAGCCTTGGTCTTGGGGTAATTCTACCTTCCAGGACTACTAGGATTAGATGGGATGGGACAGGGAGGGGAGAGAGATGCACTCATTGTCTCAGAAAGTGTCAGCAACTGAACTGGGGCCAGAATGTGGGAGTTAGGGACAGGCAGGGAGGCAGGGCAGAGCTGGTGGCATTCTCGATTCTTTCATGTGCCCGTTGGGGCCTAGGGTGGAGAAAGCTGCTTGTATCATTGGCGAATGAGCCACATTCCCCTGCCCCCACACACACACATATCCTACGCCCTGACCCATTATTCACAGTAAATCACATGAGTGAGCTCAAGGACAAAAATGAAGACAATGTCCTTTTCCCATGACAGTGGGAGGACTGCAAATTTATGTGAAAGAAGACATAGGTGGCAGGTGGGCTGTGGTAGCTCTTCTGTTCTTACAGTGAAATATCTGAGCTTGGTACTTTGTGTAGAGGTTTATGTAGAGGTTTATTTAGCTCAGTTCTGGATGCTTCCACCAGAGCACTTGGTTTAGGGGGGCTGACTTTCTGAGTGAGGTTGACCTTCGAGCCACCTCACAGATGGCAAAGGGCATCACAATGGTGGGAGACAGGAAGCTAGAAGTGGGGGAGAGGCCAACAAGGACCTCTCATGAGGCCCTACCTCTTAAAGGTCCTGCCACATCTTTACATTGCCACACTGAAGAGCATTCCATACATCAAACTTTGGGAGTGCATTCAAGCCATGGGGGGTGGGGGTCACATGCAATAACTTTACATACCACACAAGGAAGGGGCAAACTCAGAACTGGCAAGGAAGCCTGCCATGGAGGTATACACCTGTGACCTGAGCACTTTACCAAAAGGACCAAAACTTTGGAGCCCAGTCTGGGCAATTTATTGGCTTAAACAGACTGTCCCAAAGATGGGTAGGGAGTGGGGTTAGGGGCTGGGAATGAAGTGTGTAAAGTCCCTAGGTTCAATCTTATAGTGAAAAGCATCTTTAACTGGCAAAGAAAAGCTTTAACAATCTCTCTGGCTATTTCAGGACTAAGGGCACAAACCTGTTCCAGGTCATTCCAGAGGAGGAACTAGAAATGATTAAAGGAGAATAAGAGAACTAAACTTCCCACAGCCCTTCTGGGTCAGACCCTGCCTCATTTCCAATTGCTCTGGCTGTTTCCAGATGTTGTAGGTCACCTGCAGCCCCATACACGTACCCCCTGCCTCTGCCAGGATTTGTTGAAGGAGTGATGGCTGCAAACTGTGAGACCTATGACTCCATGGGTCAGGGACTGTGCTTCAGAGAATTCTGGGCTGCTGGTTTGCTACACAGCTGAGACTCAAGGGGTCCCCTTAACTGACACAATGGCCCCCACCCAGACTTAAGAGATGGCATTTCGAGTCTCAGAAAAACCATTCCACACCAGTCCCTGTCTATGTATGAAGTCAGTGTATTATGTGTCCTGCTTGTTAGGCTTCCTGCTTGTTAGGCCAGAAGCCTATCATATGTGATTCCTGGTTTTAGTATATATAACCAACACCAATGTCAAACGCAGTGTTAAAACCAATATCCCAAAGGAAAAAAATTTCCATACTCAGGAAAATAAAGCTTAATGTCAACCACCAGAATTATCACCATTCAATTACTACTAATTTACAGGTACACCAGCCCTAACACACAAAGTGAACCACAGAAGCCTTTTAGAGTATATAATTTTTTTTTTTTGGCCATACAGATTTGGTGAATTGAAATAGAAACAATCTCCATTCCACAGCTCATCTTTTCGCCCTCAATTCAAGATGAAATCCGTTCCCAAGGCCGTGCTTAAAGAGTCCATATTTCTTACGCCGCAAGTCATAAAACCGCATTCACGAATTTCAGCTGTTCTGTTCGCTCCGTCTCCACACGAAACTCCAGCTTCCGTCTTCACCAACGTCGTCCAGAACAGCCGGCGACTGGACAAAGAGAGCTGGTTTTCTCTTATATAACACTGCCCTTCTGTAGATGTCATTTCCGCTGCTTTTCTAAAGATGGGCTGCAGAAGTGAAGATGTTTCTCGGCCTCAGTTTAACAGTAGAGATGGAAAAGAAAGGACAGCGACAAGATGAGAACACTCATAGAAGACTGCAGGGCACTGACGCTGCTAGAGCCACCACTAGCGCCACCGCCACCGCCACTGCCACCACCGCTCGTAGTAACGGACGGTGTGGTATCCTGGGCGTCCATCTGCGGAAGCAGAAGCACAGCCAGGAGCAACAACCCCAGGCCAAGCCTAAGCATCCTGCTTCCTCCCATGCCTCAGCGCGGATCAGGTTCCTGCTCCCGGTTCCAGGAGCAAAGCCCAAGCGCAGCCTGCAGATTCAGGCGAAATGCTGAAACCACTTGGGAAGCAGGCTTTATATAGCAAGGCCGTCACAATACACTGACGTCACAGCCGTCAGTACGCGCTTGCCCCGCCCCCCGCAGAGATGCCTCCTCACGCGCACAGCAGAAGCCAAGAACTGGGTCGAACTACTCAAAGCTTTCAATATTCACAAGGCCCAGACCCCATAACTCAGAAAGGTTTGCAGTCTGTTTCTGGTGGCTTGTTTTTGAAAGTTGATAGCACAGAGCATGAAAAGCAGTTTACCCCCAGAGACGATCCCTGTTCATATTTGTTTTTTGTTTTTGTTTTTTTTTTAAACAGGGCACAGAGTCCTTAGACTCGAGATTCTGTATTTACATCTTGTTTTAAGAAATATGCATTCGTTTGTTTAAAAGATTGCGCACAAACTGAATGCTGTGTTTTAGCCTCACTGGAAGTTGTAAAGGTTCATGGATTTATAGTGAAAAAGAAAACGAGATTTCTCTATCTTTTTCAAATTTTCTACATGGTACAGTACAGAGAACACACAGTACTTTGAGAGTGAGGAGCGAGAACTTGTTTCTGAGGGGTGAGGTTGGTGGCATTCAAATTGGAATAAACTCAGATGAAATTGCTGTTTTAAAAGATTAGAAAAAGTTGACACTGAAAAGTAAATAATGACATGGTTCATGGTTAATAATGAGCACTTACAGCAGCCTGAATAGGAAGTGATCTTTCTGGAAGGAGCAAAATGAGTAAAAAGTAATGTGTTCCATGGTGTTTGAAAGTTGGGGTGTGATTTTAATAAGAAATTTAATAGAAGTTTTAAAATCTTTGCTTGCATTCCTGCATGGCTTGAGGAGAGGCTTTCAAGTCCCCTGCTATCTTGTCATTTACTCTCCAGTATGTAAATATTTTCTTTGTATTCTAGAAAATGAAAACTGACTTTCTCTTTGCCTACTCCTAATTGGATTTCTTCTTTAGGAATCCATCTCTTCTGCTGAGCCTTTGGGGACTGCTGAAGAATTCTCAATTTTTTTTTTTTTTTTTTTTTTTTTTTGCCACTTGGGAACTAGTCTCATACTGGCTGGGTCTGCTCTTGCTTATGGATTACTTTTGCAGCAAGAGATATGAAGTGGCATCTGAGGAGACAGAAGCCTTCCTGGGGACCCCAGGAGCCACCACATCAGGGTAGGTGTCTGCCTCCAGGCTACACCTTAGAGATAAAAGCCAGGAAGTGACATCTGTCACTGTTTCAATGACAAAGATCCTGCTGGCTGTATCTTTCCTTCAACTTTTTTTTTTTTTTTTTTGGTAGTATCTTTAAAACAAATACATCAAACCCACCTGCCCAACCCTAGCCTCTGCCACTTGTCTAGTGACTGCATAGGAAACCATGATACATATATTGGGTAAAAACTACCTCCTACTCAAGTGTCCTCCTTCACAATAGAGAAAAAGCATCAGCACTCTCATGGTCACATGGGACAGAAGCTCTTTTCCCCCATTGTCACCAGGTAGCACATAAATAGATCCTTGCTTTTTATGATAACAGAAATTAAAACTAAAGTGGCAACATGAGTTCACAGGCAAAAAGCTTCCATTGGAACGTATTATGGCTTGTGGAAAGCCACAAACTGACTCATCTGCCAGTATCAGTGACAAAAATCCTGCTGGCTGTATCTTTTTTCCAATTTTTTTTTTATTTTTTTTACTTATAGCTTTTTAACAAATGCATCAAACCCACCTGCCTGGGCCTAGCCCAGTTTCAATGACAAAGATCTGGAGTGTGTGATTGATTATTGTGGGTGTGGATGCTGCACCTACCCTGCAGTGGGTAATCTGAACTATAATGTAAGGACTGGGGAGAGGCTAGCTAGCTGCCTGAGCTGCTGCCACTCCCTTCCCTCTCTGTTCTTTGCAGCTACCATGAAAGGTTGCTCTCTGCCATTTGCCACTCTGCCTTGGAGCCAGCTGAGTATGGACTGAAACCTTCAGTAACTGTGAGCTAAATTAATCTTTCCTTCCTTCGTTTTGAGTGTTGGTATTTGTCCCAGCAAGGAAAGAACAGGAACTGAGATGGAAAGTGAGAGAAGATAAAGGACTCCAGTTTAAACAGTGAGAAAGGTCTATTGAAGAGGATTGGAGGTAGGGCTGGAGAAGAGGTCCATGCATAAGACAAGAGACTAATGATATCTCAGTTTTAGTTTCACAGCTCTGGAGAAATCCTTATGACTGCTGGGGGTGGGGGTGGGGGTAGGGTGAGTTGATTCCATCCCCTTGAAGTGATTGTCCTTGTGGTGGCTTCAGTCATGTGAGGCTCTGCTTTTCCTAGGCCCAGGTGACTACTGGTTCAAGAGAATGATTAGAGACCGTCAGGCCAAAGCCCTGGAACCAGAAGCTGTGAAAGCTGTTAACCCGATGTCTACCTGTTAATCTTGAAAATGACTTTAGTGACTCTTGGTGTCTTTTGAAGTTGGATGAGACCAGCTAGGCAAAGCTAGGGCTAATAAATATTGTTCTACTGACTTTTTTAAAATGATTGCTGTAGCGATATCAAAGTTTTAAGGTAGGGGCCAGTCAAATAGCTCAGTGGATTAAATGCCTGCAAGCAGGTACAGGGGCCAGGGGTTCGATCCCCCGGGCCTGCCATGCCAGCTCCGCCCCCAGGGTGCACTGAGATGTCGATTGAGACTGCACGTGGTAGGGTGCCTGTAATCTCAGCTCTTGGGAAGCTGTAAACAGGTGGATCACTACCAGTCCAATCTAGTAGTGAGACCCTGTAGATTCTTCCCTAAAATACTGAGAAAAAAAGTGTTAAGGTAAAGGCTATAAAATGAAAGTCAAGCTTTGCTTGTAGTTACCTACTGAGCATCTCTAGGCCCAAGAGAAGTCAGAGATTTAGCAAAAACTGCTTTTAGGTCCCCAACTGCCTCAGAACACAAATTGTGCTTTTAATAAGTAACAAGTGAAGGGCCATTTCCCTATTGTGTTCTCTGGTTATTTATAATCATTATGAAGTTCTTATAATGATTATGGAGTTCTCTGTCTTCAGCAACAGAGCCTGAACAAACCAGTCCTTTCCCAGTCTCCTTTGCAGCTTGGTTATATCATGTGACAAGCTTCCTCCAATCAGATGAATCCTCAGCTACTACTTTAGGAAGTTCTCTACCTTTCAGCTTCCACTGACCAGACAGTATGTACTGTGTGAAAGGACACATCTGACTTATATGACAGTTTCATTTAAAAATTCCCTTTAGGACTTCAATAAAAAACTGCTTCATAGAGGATTTCTCTGTTCCTTACAACCAGAAATTGCTTTACCCTTCACCCAGTTTGTCCTGGCTTTTATTTTATGGCCATGTTCAGGGTCCAGAGCAGTGAAAATGCAGTCATCTAAAGTGGAGAGAATCAGCTGAGGGACCACTGCCTGGGATCAAACCCCAGCTTCCCTCTAACTCTCTTTGTGATCTTGAGGAGTTACCAAAGATGTCTCCACCTCTCTATAAAATAGGGGTGAGAGCAGCATCCCTAAAATTCACAGGGTTGGATTGTACAGGTGTCCACATATAGTACTAAGAATACCCAGCCTGTCACAATCCCATTGTGTGACTCTGATGCAGTTAGTGTGCAGTGTCACTTGGTAGGCTTTGGGGCCTTCCCCAGGAGAGGTGGTACTCACTTCCGGGTGTGTCTGGGCGAATGTTGGAGGTGTGGCCTTGGGGTTCGTGTAGGGTCCCCCATGCTTTTCCCTCTGCCACTCTTCCCAGCTGCATGCGGTGCTCCACCACGCCCTTTCCCCATGCTGTTTCTACCTTGGAGCCACTGAAATAGTAAGCTAATTAAACTTTTCAATTTATGGGTGTTGGGTATCATGTCTCCACCATGAAAAACCTAAAACAGACTTTATCCTACCCGATTGACCATTCGAGGACATAGCTATTGTCCCCGCATGAGGACCAGCAAGCATTCTGGCATATTCTCAGCTTTCAGGAGCTTCAGTCCCTCAGGAAACGCCCAAGCCATTCCCTTTGCTGGCCCAAGCTGCTCGTCCCCAAACCATGTTCATAATGCCCCAGAATCACCCTGTGCTGGGGTCCCCACACCCCTGAGCCTCCTAAGTGACCCCTGAACTGCTAGAGCCTCCCTCCCCTCTCACCTGCGCAGGTGCCTTCCTAGGACATAAGAGGCCCAGAGCCCATCTTCCCGCTGAATCAGGGCTGGGCCATGAGTCCTGTGGCCATGGCCAGGGGTTCAAATGCAAACTCTACATCTCTCATTCAAAGCCTGTTCCCCCCTGCTGACTCCCAGACTCCTCTGTGCTTCATCCTACTCCCAGGTAGAAAAGCAGCAGCCTTCTGGATGCCTCTGAGTCCCAGACAAAATCTTTCCCTATCACTTCCTTTCCTTTCTCCATCTAGAGAATCTCACTTGTCCTTAGGACTCATCCTAGAGTAACCCTAGAGTAACCTTAACCTTCAGCCCACCCATCAGGTAGGGCCTCCACTCTGCCCCAGCAGCAGCTTTGGTCCCACCTGTGATCCTCTAGGGCAAGTGGGTCTTTTCTCTGAAGCCTTTTAGGGCTTCTCAGATGGAGGGGGCAGAAAAGGTCCAGCCTCCAGCTGTGTGTCAGGCAGCACCACAAAGGCATAGTACCTTCCATGCACACCTCCAAGCTCACAAGTTCCCCCCCGACCCCCTCCCACTTCCCCCAAACTTGGCACCTCCTCTGACTCTGTCCCATTAAGGGACACCACCATTCAGCCAGCCAGTTGCCCAGCCAGGAGCCCTCTTCCCGCTCCTGTGCTGTTCTTTCCTTCTAGAACATTCTTGCTTTGACCCCTCCTTGTCTCTCTCACTCAGCCTGGCATCTAGTCCTGCCTGGGAGCCCCTGATGCTCCGTAACTGCTCCTCTCCATTCCCACCCCATCCATTCCCACAGCCTCCGAGGAGCATAGTGCCAAAGCCACGTGCCCACCTGTCCTCGGCTTTCCCCTGCCCTCAGCACCAGGCGGGCACCTCAGTGTAGTGAGATGCAGCACAGAACCACCTGCCCACACCCTCGTCCCTCTTATCCTGGCCTGCCACTGCCCTCCACAGGCACCTGGGCTCACTGAAGAGGTGGTGAGCGTCTCCCACCCAGGGCTCTGCGGGGCTGGCCTTGCCTTTCCCTACCTCCTCCACTTAGTTAAATTTTAACTCACCTTTCACTTTCACACCCAGTTCATTTAGCACCTCCTCCAGGGAGCCCTCCCTAACCATGTCCTCCCTACCGGGATCCTTTGGTAGAGAACGAAGAGCTAGCTGGCAGAGAAAAGGATAGGCTAAGGCCTCTAGGTGTCGGGCAGATCTTAACTAAAAAGACTTAAGCCCTTGGGAAAGGGAGCCGTTAACTGGAAAAGTGAGGGCTGAGACGTTTCATGGCTCTGCCAGTGCCCAGCTAAAGTTAGTGGCTCCTCTGCACCGTGTAGTAAAGTAGAAAGGGGACAAAAGCGGAAGGGGCCACATAATGGCAGACTCACTTAGTACAAAATACATACTCAGACCCGGACTCTCACACACATTTTATTTTTCTCTCAATGTTTTGCTGTACTAAAATGTATACATNTAAGTAATGCCTCTATAACCTTTAGAGTTCTTGACAGGACAAAGAAAATCCCAGTAGGTCTCCCCTTGAAGTTTACACATACGCCATGATGCCCAAATTGAGAGTTCTAGGGCCTAAAATGGCCAAGCAGGTTATAAGGAATCCCACACTAACAGAAAGCCCTCTACTCTGATTTATCAGGGTAACTATCTCCTCCCTTCTCCCCCTTCACCAATAAAGTATCCAATAAAATGTCCTCCTTTCATTAAACTGTGTATCTTTAGTGCTTTACTGATACAAAGTTTACAAATCCCAGTGGGCTGCATCGGTACAGGTTTATTCTCTTTCAGTCAACCTTGGTTCATGGTGCACTGTGGTTAGGAACCTGAGTTCCTCTTCTCCTCCAGTAACCTAAGGTCCCTGAGAACAGACCCTGTATCTGGTTTTGTTCATAGTGGACTCTCCATTTCTAATCTAGCACGTAGGAAGCGCTCCCTGATGAGACGGATTAATAAGAGCTACTGTTCATTAAACAGCAGGCATTATTTAATTT
This sequence comes from Tympanoctomys barrerae, assembly GCA_002564285.1. Taxonomy (NCBI): domain Eukaryota; kingdom Metazoa; phylum Chordata; class Mammalia; order Rodentia; family Octodontidae; genus Tympanoctomys; species Tympanoctomys barrerae. The sequence continues at coordinate 1,239 of NDGN011469094.1, read as the reverse complement.
GTCTGCCCAACATCCCCACGGTGTAGGCATTAACACAGTCTCCAGTTCAGGTAAAAACTGTGGGCCTTGGCTGAGTGATTAGCCCAGAGGAGTATCACAGCCAGTCTGTGGCAGAGCTTGATTTCTTGCTCATTTCACTTAAGCCACATGCACAGGACTACTGAAAAGCTGCTACAAATCCTCTGCCTTCCTGACCCCTGGGCATCCATCCTGCATCACAATTGTCCTTTCAGGCACCTGCCTCTGTCACCAGGCTGTGAGGCCCTGAGGGTGGGATACCTGATTTGCATCAAATCCCCCACCCTCAGCTGAGGCTGGGGCCACAACCAGACAAACGTGTATAGGAAACCCCAGGAAGGGCAGGGACCCCAGGGCCTCAGCCCCTGTGGACCGGCCAAGGCTGGCCCTGGTGGACTGAACTTCTAGTCACATCTCCGCCAGCACAGGGGCCCAGCCTCGTGTTCAGACGCTGACATTCAGCAGCACCCAGGGGCCCATGTCCAGGTGCTCATAAACTCCCAGCAAAGGGTGGAAGAGCCACCTCAGCTGCCTGTTCTCAACCTTTCCAGAGCCACCACTGTTGACTGGTCAAGAACATCTAGGGCAGTGTGCACATGGTCAAGTCATGTGGGAATAAGCTATTGTCTCCTCAAAAGCCCCTTGTCCCTTGCACACAGAGCAACCACAGGTCAGAGCCCCCCATGCCTCCCTCGGGCCCCTTGCTAAGTCTATAGATAAGTAGAAGTTGGGGTGGGGGAGCCAACCAGGGGCAGCCAGAGCAGCAGGGAGACCCCCCAGAAAATGCAGCATGAGCCCTAATGCTTCCAGATGGAAACCGCTGTGACACATGGGTCAGAAAGCACCCTGAGCAGACAGCCTTGCCCTGTGGTGAGCTGTGTGTGGCCATGAGACACAGCTCTCACTGGCTTTGAAAAGGCCCACTGGGTTGGGCACTGTCTGTGGGATGACCTATAAGCTGGTCATGCCCCAGGTGTTGCAGGCAGCCAAATTAGATAGAAATACTATAGGCAGTCAGACAGGGCCAAGCCCTTGAAGGAGATAAGACAGAAGACAAGATACCTTACAACAGAGAGGGATGGATGCTCCTGCAGTGAGCCAGACCTAAAGACTAAAGTTCAAACAAATGCTAACCTCCCTAAAAATTAGCATGGGGAATTGATCATCACCCTGAGAAAGCCAGAAAAAATCATTAAGCCAACTACTACTGGATGGCTACCA
>NDGN011469091.1:4500-22516 GCA_002564285.1 Tympanoctomys barrerae | reverse complement strand
TTGAACTCAGGCCCTTGCGCTTGCCAGGGAAGCACTTATTCCACTGAGCCATCTCCCAGCCCTGTTTCTCGTTTAGAGACCAGAATCACTGGACGCCACGGGCTGCCAAGGTCCTGTTTTCCTTCCGTCTGGACTAAGACACCTCAGCACCCATACGGCACCAGCCCAGGCTCTCAGGGTGATGATTCAGGGCATGTGCATTCCCAGGATGCGGCACCCCCAACCTTAGGCACTTCCTGTTGTGGCCTCCTGCCCACCAGCATCAGCACAGGCATGGTGCCCGCTCAGGGACACTGACTGGGCTCTGGGACGGGCTGTGCCACTCCTCTTCTCTAGGTCTGGGGGCCATGAATTGCAGCCCTGACAAGCCCCTGGGGTGACATCTGCAGTAGGGCCTAGGGTCCCTACTCTGGAACAGCTTAGTAATAGGGTGAAAGTCCCCAAGACAAGTGGCACAGCTGGAGCCACCTGGTCACAGCTGCCTTTCCAGCTCCTCCCCAGGCCAGCACCAACCAATGACCCAGCGCTGGGGTGTCCAGAGGACCCCACCTCTCCCAAGGCTGTCAGGTGACTGTTGAGGGCTCAGATGAGCTCAGGCCAACCCCCATCTGTGGTGCTTAGCTCGCTACCTCTGTCCTCCGCTCCTGTGGCTCTGGGTGGCCTCAGGTCACCTCCCTGTATCCCAACAGTCTACCCTGCCCTGCCGGTGCCACCCTCCCTACCCAGCAAGGACCATGTCCTGGCCTCCCAGGAACCTGCAGGGCACCTGTGGCCATGCAGAGGACTGGCCCTGTGCCATGCACTGTGGCAATCTCAGGCCAGCCTAGCAGTAGCCACCAGGGCTGAGGTTCTGTGGGGCCTGGGCCATGGCCTGGCACACGCCGGATGCTCCTGGCCTGGTGTTGGGCTCTGTGACTTCCTGGTGCACCACTGCTCCTGAATATGCCCTGGCTTTCTTCACATAAGGCATCAGGCCCGACTTGGTTTCTGTCTGCTCCGTGTGAGCCTGGTTGCCTGTGACTCACAGATGCCGTCCTGCCCTGAGCCCCAGCATCTTTGCCACAGTGGTACAGCTTCATCCAAGGCCGGGGGTCACCCACAGGAAGCCGTGGGCCTGGCACCCCTGAGATGCACAGCCACAGACTGGGCAGAGGTCAGGCCAGCTAGGTCTGCGCCTGGTGTGCTGTCTGGTCCCCTCAGTCCCTCCTGGGGACACCGTGGAAGTAGGACACCCACTTCTTTCTCTGAGCCTAAGGGATGAGGCAGGGTGAGACTGAGCTGGGCCTGCACCCTGCAGACAGTGCTGCATTCTGCTGCCTCCAGGAGCGGAGAGCTGGGAGTGGGCGCTGTGGGGGGCGAAGCACGGGGAGCCCGCCAGCGTCGGCAGGTCCTCCTGAAGGCGCCCAGGTGTTTCCTTCACTTCTCCCTCTCCGGTCTTGACTTTGAAGGACAGACACCTGACAGTCTTGGGCAGGTCCATGGGCTGAGGGTGGTGTCCGGGATGGGGCAGAGATGGTGCCTGGGTGAGAGAGGGTGACTCAGCCTGCTCTGTCACTCCCTCTGGGGGACTGTCTCACTCCTAGTGCCTCTGTTTCCCCAACTGCACAAGAGGACAGGAAATGCACACCCAACCCTTCTGGTGCAGGCTAAGTGACCCGGGATAGGCTGGGGCGGGTGCCTGGGCCCAGCGAGGCCCACCTGTTTGCACCGCTGTGCATCAGCCCAGGAAGCTCCAGCTTCAGTGGGTGGAGGAGCCGTTGCCCTTGGCGTACCCACAGCCCTCCCAGCCCCCCACAGACGGGGCCGTACATGTGGGGTCCATGTGCGTTGTGTGTGCCCCCAGGAAGCAGTGCCTCAGGGATTTGCATTTTCTACCCATTGCAGTGTCTTGCTCCAGAAGCCCTAGTCTGATGCGATCTCACCCATCTTGCACCTGGCAGGGGTGAAGGGTGTCTTGTGGGACCCCAGGGTTGGGAAAGAGAGCAAAGACCTCAGCTCTCCAGGCTTCTCCTGATTGCCAGGGCGTGGGGTAGCCGGCCTAGCTCCTCTGGAGCAGGTTGAAGAGGCACCCGAATTCGGGCGTGGGCACTGGGGTCCTGGGCCTCTGGACAGCTTTCCCTGTCCCCGCCCTGCTTGGCTGCAAGCTCTGGGAGGGGAGGAGGAGGAGGATCTCGATGGGTCCCAACTTTCCGGATCCTGAACTACAACCACCTGCCCCCTGGAAGTCAGGGCACCCACCCCTCTCCTTGATGCCTGCTGCCCAGCGTGAAGACCCTGCCAGACCCTGGCTGCCTCCCTCGTACTCTCATGCTGGAGAGATGGACTAAAGGACGAGCTGTCCCTGGTTCCCAGCCTGGGCTTCTTGCACCCTCCTGGGGCCTCCCCTCTCTCTGCTTAGCCTTGGGTTTTGGGGGGCTGGTGTAGAAGATGGCTCCCCAGCGTTCTGTGGGTTCATCAGGGCTCTGTCCTCTCTGGCACTCGTGGAGGGGGAATCTGTCCACTCTCCTGCGCCCTGGTGGAGCTGGGGTGTCGCAGCTGAGCCATGTGATGCAGGCTGGGGAGTGGCTGGTTTGGGGGATGTCAGTGCTGGACACTGAGGTGTGACCGAGACTCTGGTGGGTGTGTGCGCGACATTGTGTGGAACTGCAGGAAGCCCGGGTGCCCGTCACGGGCCCCTCCCACTGGCGTCCGGGAGGACCAGTGCACCGCTGGGACAGGATGCTGGGGCTGGCACATCCCGGCCACCTCGGGCTCCCACCCTGTGTGTAGCTGTGTGCTGTGGGGTCTGCACTTTCCCAGTGCAGAAGGACACTGAACACGACACTCCGCGCCCTTCACGAGCTCCCTTCCTGCCCCAGGTGTGAGGTCAGCTGGAGACTCAGGGGCTGCCCTCCACCCCCACTCTCCATTGCCTAGCACCTCCCTTGCCCTGGGCCTGGCTGTGGCCCTTGGCCACCCCTCTCCACTCACAGGACCACCCAGCCCTAGACCCAGGAGCAGGGTGAAGGCTGGGGGCAGAGCAGATCCAGCCCCAGAGGGCAGCTGGGTTTGGCCACGTCTCTGAAACACTGTGCGAGATTAGATGATGGTGCCTGCCTCGGACCGTGTGAGTCACACGGTCTGAGCGTGGCTTCACCAGGGATGGATGTGGCAGCACCTGCAGTGGCTGTGCTGTGGCCGCACCTTGCTGGCTGGCTGATCAGGCTGCCCTCTGCCCCTCCTCCTGTTTCCTTACAGCCCGTTTTTAGTGTTATTTTAGTAGACCTCCCAAGAGCAATGTCAGCGATGACGGCCCGTCAGGAGCCTGTAGCTTGAGATCACAGCAGCAGTCAGCCCAGCCTCCTGACAGGTCAGTGGCCAATGACGCAGGGCCTGGGCTTCCCAGCTTGCATTCCACCCTTTGAGACCACACTGCCCAGAAATGTCCCCACCACCATGGGGACCTGGGCACCTGGCCCTGGTGAGTGGCTCCAAGGCTGTCCTGGCTGGAGCCTGCGGCTGGGGAGGCCTGATCTTTATTTACGTCACCACGTCTGGTCGTTCTGATGCCTCCAGAGGACTGAGTGGTGGGGCTGAGCTCCCCGAGGACGCCGGCACTTCTGCACTGCCTCTGCGCCTCCTCCTCGGCCGGCCGCGAGGGCCGACCCTTCCACCTTCTGTTCTCAGGATATCCTCTGCCCACTAATTAGGCCCTCCTCTCCTCCACCTTTGAAAGAGGAGCTCTCTCCCAAGCCAGGGGACTCGAAATGGAGCCCTGGGTTTTCCTGGTGGCTGCAGGCAATCACTTAACCCCCGTGACCACTGGGGACAGGAGGCCAGGGCTGAGGCAAACACAGAGCCCCCTCTAATCAGCAGGGAGTACTGTGCTGCTCCGTGCTGCTTGCTTGGCCGGTGAATTAAACAAATCCATAAAGCATCGATTTTGTACCAGTAGGTGAGGGTTTGGGGGAAGTAGAATTCAAACAGAAAAAAAAATGTTTTTAAGGAGCCCCGAGATGAACATGCAGTTGCTGGGGACAGTCCCCACGGGGCTGAATCAGACCCCCATCTCGCCCGCTAGGCAGAGGCAGCCACGCCCCAAAGGAGTTAAGAACGCTCTCGGGTGAGCGGGCTGCCAGTGTGATTTTGTTTGTGAGCTCTGTGCAGTTACCAGTTCCAAATAATAAGGTGGCATGTTAATTACCCCCCCTTCTAATTTACCTTTCTGCCGCACACAGTCGACGGGAAGCGTACGGGGTGTGCTTTCAACCCTAAACAACTCGGGCTTTGGGGCGGAGGCCCCGGGCCGCAGTTCAGTTGCTGCGTCTCTGAAAGGAGCCCACCAGCCAATTAAAAAGGAACCGTTGGCCACTTAAGACATAATCATTACTTCTGTGAATACTGCTAAATTAAATAAGTGTTATCCGCATGATTTTTTTTTTCCGTGACTTTGGTTTCTTTTGAAAGAAAACATTTTGTGATTCCTCAAGTCGGTCTGTTTGCAACCAGTGTGAATCTGAAATCACTTTTCTTGTGCCTCGAAGTTCTCCTCTCCCCTAGGCTTCTCTTTCACCAGCCAAAGTCGGGGTGCAGGGAGGTCCCCGGCCACCACTGCCGAGGGTCACCGCTGCAGGTTCAGGCATGCAGATTGGTTTTAGGCAGGGGCCTGGGCAGATGGATCTGGACTGGGGCAGCCGGAGCAAGCGAGGAGCAGGCCTGCCCGGCCCCGCGGCCCTCTTGGCTGTAGCCCAAGGAGGTGGCGCTCACGTGACATAAGAAGTAACCATTTTAGAGTGAGCCATTAGGTGGCCTTGAGCACGCAAGCTGTCACGCGCAGCCATTGTGCAGCTCCATCTAGCTGCAGATGCCCTCAACACCCACAGAGCCTTGTGCCAGCAGCCGAGCCCCGTCCCTGTCACCTCCCGGCCACGTCCTGACTCCATGGACTTGCCGCTTGCAAACACCCCCAGATGGGGGCTCATTCCCCGTCTCTTTGTTTCAGCTTTCTTGCATTGTGCCTAGAGTGTGTCTTTATTTTTATGGGACAGATGATGTGAGTGTTTGTGGGCTGCATGTGTCAGGGCAGGCGCACCTGGAGGAGGACAGAACCACCCCTCAGTGGGGCGCGGGGCTTGGGGCTCAAAGTCACAGCCAGGAGTAGGTTCTGGCCTTGACAGGAGGTGGCTGTCACTGACGGCAAGGCACCTTTCAGAATGGCTGCGAGGAGGCTTTAGACACACGGAATGCTCTGATGCCCCAGCCGCCGCAGCACGCGGCACTCTCCCCACCGCGTGCATCCATCCGCGCGGCAGCTGATGGACGCTTGGGCGGCTCCTGCGGGCTGGCCGCTCCCCTGGCCGCCTGCTGAGTCTCCACTGGCAGGTGCTGGGCCGGCTGCTTCCTTCGGGCGGACCCCGCCCCATCTGGCCAGGTTTGCTCCTGTCCTACCTACGCCTCAGTCTACTCTGTGTGCACTCCAGGGGGTGCAGCCCCTCATCAGCCTTCACTGGCATGAATCCCAAAGAAAAGCCCTCGCCTGCCCTGCTCTGTTTGCACAGTCCCATGACCCTCAGCCCTGAGAGGGGGACCCCAGAAAGTCTGCTCCCTGCCTTCCTGAGCTCATCGGACACTGCCAGGAACTCTGCCCAGGGCCCAGCCGCCCCCAGTGGGCTGTCCAGAGCAGCCTCACGCTGGGGCAGGAGGTCTGAGCAAACTGCACATGAACCCCTGTCCTGAGTTCTCCTGAGAACTTGGGGCCCTCAGTTCCCCATTCCCAAGGCAGGAGATGAGAACCGCATGGCCCTGGGGTGACAACTTCTGGTCATTGTGGTGCTGCTGCTCAGGGCGGCCTGGTTAAGGCACTAGTCCCTGAGGCTGGCGGCCTCTGCCTGGGAGTCTCTGGCATCCTGGGCCAGCTGCTTACTTGCGGTGCACAGAGGCAGCCTCTGCCGGGCTGGGGCAGTGCTAGGCCTGTGGGCGTGTTGGTGCCCGGGACCCAGGAGGGCCCAGCTCCTGGGTTTGTTGTGTGCTGCAGCCGCTGACACCACTTTATGTCCTTTAGGTGACGGAGACGTTGTGAATAATATGTATGAGCCCGACCCAGACCTGCTGGCTGGCCAGAGTGCCGAGGAGGAGACCGAGGACAGCATCCTGTCCCCCATCCCCATGGGGCCACCATCCCCCTTCCCCACCAGCGAGGACTTCACGCCCAAGGAAGGCTCGCCCTACGAAGCCCCCGTCTACATTCCCGAAGACATTCCTGTCCCGCCGGACTTTGAGCTGCGGGAGTCCTCCATCCCCGGGGCCGGTCTGGGGATCTGGGCCAAGCGGAAGATGGAGGTTGGGGAGCGGCTCGGCCCCTACATGCTGGCGCCCCGGGCTGCGCTGAAGGAGGCTGACTTTGGATGGGAGGTGAGCATGATCTAGCCTGGCCATTTATCTTGTGTTCAATCTATTTATAAAGCCGGGTGAGCAGCCACCGCCCGAGGCAGGAGGCACGGGCAGTCTCGGGCGGAGAGAGCCTTCAAATGTCACATTTCCCAGGGTTATTTTATCCTGCGGCCCGCATGACGCGACTCAAAAAACATCAGCCGTCCTCGTGGACGCCTGTCGGCCCCTGTAGGCTCCTCCCGGAAATGTGTCTTTCATGAGCTCATGTCTTAAAATGTCCCACGCCCCTGCCAGATGCTAGGTGTTAACATGCCACCCCGGCTGGGGCTGAGTGGGGTGATCAATTGAATGGACTAGAAGAGGTGGCTTTGCTGTGGGGTCCTGCCTGGGCAGTGCAGGAGCCCCGAGCGACTGTCTGCACCTGGATCATGCAAGTACCGCGGCTTCTTGCCCCGCCTGGCCCCAGGGCAAAAGGCCCTGCTTGCCCGGATGGTGCAGGAGCCCTTGAGGATCAGGACAGGAAGGTGCGTTGGGCCAGACAGGGGCAGTGTCTCCAAACGTGTCCCTGCAGTGTCCAGCTGCTCAGGCCACAAGCGGTGCTGGGCTGGGCCTGGGATGCCTCAAGGTGGCCTAAGGGGACAAGAGCAGCTCAGAAGCTCTTGGGGCCAAGTTCCCGTGTTATTTTTGCAGGCATTTTAGCTGGGCAGAAAGTGGGAGTGCCAGGCTGGATTCCTCCTGGGGTTTCACAGCTCCCAAGCGCTGCACCCCCTGAGGTCAGGGCCGGGAAGGGCAGAGTCCAGGGAATGACTAGGCACCAGGAAGTGGGGTGAGTGTCTGTGGGGCAGGGGTCCTGTCGCCTGTCCCCCACTTCTCAAAGCAAAGGCATTGGAAACGTTTCCAAGTTCATCTGCCAAGAGAGGGCTGACTCCGGTCAGCCTGCATCTTCCTCAATGCTGTAGGGTCCTTGGGCTGCATTCGCCTCCCACCTCTCCACCCTCCCTGGAAAGTCCAGAACCAGCAGCCGGTTACAGAGCCTGGGCCAGCTCAGAAGCCCAGCACAGGAGCTGGGATGTGCTGACGGGCCTGCTGGGGTAGCAGGAAGTGGCCGTGGACCCCAGTGCTGACCTGGCAGGGCTCCTGCTCTTCAGCGGGATGTGTGGGTTCCCTAGTAACCCTGTGTGGCTCTTCTCCTGGGCATCTGGACCTGAGCATCAACCTGAGCCTCCAGCTCTTAGAGGGCTCTGATGATCTGGTTGGAAGGTCGGCCAGACCAGGGGGCTTAAGGAGAAGGTGTGCAAACCCCACCATGGGCCGGCTCGGTGGTGCCCACAGTGCTACACACTGCGGCGAGAGCGGCAGCTTGCAGCCCCAGCTGTCCAGAGGCAGTGGACAATGCGATGTGTGTGGCAGAAGTTCCAGGTCACCTTGGGGCCGACTGGCCAGGGGCCAGGGGGCTCGCAGAGGCCAGAGGGGGAGTTGCAGGCCTCGGTGGCACATGACAGGTTGTGTCACAGTCCACATGTCGTCCTCGGGGCTGGACAAGAGTGTTTTGAAGCCATGTGACAGGTGAGCGTTGGGGGCTGTGCGCTGCAGTCAGCCTCGAAGAAGTGGCTGTGCCAGCCCTCCCTGCCCGGGCAGGAGCAGGGTTGAGGGCATTTGTTCGAAGCCCTTAAAAAGGTCGGAACTATTTAATTAGTAGGTGGCACTTGGGTGCTAGAGGGTAAATGAACCCTGCAGGTAGTACCGTGGTGACCTTGAGGTGACTTTGTTCTTGTCTGCTCTGATACGAGTTTGTTTGCTTTTACTTTCTAGTTGGTTCTTTTTTTTTTTTTTAATTTTAAAGAAATGGCCCGTATCTCCGCAGCTCCCACGGTGCTAGGCCTGGTACGAGCCGTCGCTATCACCTGCCTGTGCTTGTTGACTCTGCAGTACTGTTTATTCTCCATGTACGTGGGGGTGTGTCCCCTCCTCTGGGTTCCTCCTCCCTCTGCAGAGAGCTTTGTCCCATGGTGGTGACCCGACAGCGTCCTTTCATGCCTGCACTCAGAAATATGCCTTTAACTCCGTGTCCTCAAATAGTGTTGCCGGCGCACCCACCGCCATGCGCCTGGCCTTGTTTTCTTTTCCAGTTCAGGCTTCCATTACGGCTTGCGATAGCCCCTGGGCTTTCTTCCTGCAGCAAGTAGCTGAGATAGTGTGGCGTCCTGTTGTATCCTGCCAGCAGCCTGGGGTGGGACCGACAGGAGGAGGTAGCCACCAAGGGCCCAGGCCAAGCCACCTTCACCTGGGGTTGACAACAAGGGGCGTCAGGCTTGTTAGCCTGGGCTCCTGGGCAGGAAAGCTGTCCCTGCCTCCTGGACTGGCTAGTGGAATTTTCCACCGCATCCTGGAGAGCTGGGTGCTGCTCTGCTGGGTTCCTTGGCCTTCCTGGAGGTGCGCAGGCTGCTCGGGAGGGACACCCAGCGGCAGCTGTCCCCTCCCGGGGTCTCCCTTGACTTCCTCAGGTTGTGCCTTATCTCCCGATTGCAGCAAAGCAGGGCGAGGTCAGCATGGAAACCCGTGCCCGGTGCGCTCCGGGCTGGCAGCAGAGGGCCTCCTGGAGCCGGCACTGCCCGCCCTCCGGCTCACCCGGGTTCTCCAGGGAATGCGGGCTACTGTAGGGCAAGTTCGGCGCTCCACTGGAGCCAGGCCCATGCTGTCCTCCATTGCCTGAATTTCACTCCTAGTTGTTCTCTCTTGCATTGGTAATCAGAATGTAAGAATCAGAGCAATTGAACATTACTATCGTGAACACAGTGTCCATTTACTATAAAGAATAAGTGGCGACAGCCTTGCAAAGGTGACGAGAGGTCGAGGGGCCCAGCTTGGTTTCAGGGTCCAGGCCAGGCTCAGCCCAGGCCCCAGCTGCCCCAGGGCCCGGGAGCCTGTCCTCACAGGGACAGCTGAGGGCGGTGGGCCGTTGGGGACCCGTGAGAAACACAGGTCACACTGATCATTCTGACTGACATTTGTGGGATGAGGGGCAAATTCATTTTCTGTCTATTCTGACAACAAAGTTTTTCTGGACTGTTTGGTTCACATCAGATGAAAAGGTCTATAATTTTTCTTTTTGTAACTTGAGGCACTGGGCACAGTCAGCACAAGGCTTGGGGGCGACTGGGGCACCCACAATTGTTCCTCTTTCCCCCACATGTATTGACGTAGATGACGGCGCTGTCCAAGGCACCTAGGGTTGAGGCATCCGCGGGCAGGGGACCCCCGCTGAAGAACAGGCCCGGCTGGGGACTGAGCCTCTGCCGCCTTCCTGGCTCGCACAGAGGCTATCCCCCTCCCGCCTTCTCCGCGTGCTGGGACTGCGAGGGCTCCTCCTCTCTCCCTAGGTGCTTTGAGGCCATCAGAATGGGACACTGTCATTTCAGAGGGAAAATTGTCCCATGAGAGACATTGTCCCCTCCTAAACTGGGTGTGGGCACAGTGCTTGGAAACACTCCTGGGCGTGGCCTGTCAGGAGGGGCCCCATTTGGACACTGGGCCTTGGCACCTTCCCGGACGCTGTGCCTGCCGGGACATCACCCTGAGATTGTGTTTTATTGCCCTGGGGTCTGCGGGAGCAGTGGTTTGGATCATGAGTCGAGGAAATCAGGCCATTTAGTGGGGTGCTGTGTACTTTGCTAATGAAGGACAGGCTGCAGAGACGGGGCGGCTTGGGCCACCTGCCCTGGAGGTCTGCAGCTCTGTGGGAGGACCAGGGGCACCGGGGATTCCACACACTCCAGGCGCCATCTCCTCCCGGTTCCGCTAGATTCTTGGCGCAGGTGTCCCCCCCAAGTCAGCCTTAGGGTTCCCCCAGTGCCTGGCCTGGAATGGGCCCGGGCAGCTGGCACTCAAGTGGTGCCCATTTCAGAACTGTTGAAAAAGTTACCAGGGCCTGATGGAGTTTTAATTATCTGGAGAATTTACACAAGTGGCCGCCATATCCCCTGGCACAACTGACTGAATATTAATAGACATGTTCGTTTGTTCAATCAACAAATGCGCCAGGCCTGGGCCAGCGCCTGCAGGAAACTGTGGTTACTGGGAAAAATCCTAGAACACGTGGATGCTTCAGTTCCCGAGAGCAACCGCTCCAGGCCCACAGAGGATGTCAGTGCGGGTCCAGCGCTGCCAGGGAGCCCCAGGCATGACTTGAGGCCCCGAGGGCCAGGAGGAGGCCTTGTGCATGGTGGGCACAGGTGCACAGCCCTGATGCCAGCCCTGCAGGGTGGACGGGCTGCAGAGGACGCGCGGTGGCACACAGTCTACTTCACACATGCTCCTGCCTGTGTCTGCATACCTGTTCTGGCCCAGCGCTGCAGCCTATGGGTGTGAGGCCCTGCTGGATGCCAGGCCTCTGGGGCTCTTAAAGGCACTGAGGCCCAGCAGAGAACCAGCTGCACTGCACGCCGAGAACGCGCCAGAGAGGCTGGAGGGCTAGGGCAGCAGAGTCGTCTGCGCGTTCCAGCGGCACCACCAGCCTGCAGAGTGGGGCGGGCGGGCCACAGGCACAGCCTCGGGATCTCTGTGGGCTGCAGGGCCTCTGGCCCTCCCCCCCGCTGTCACATCTCTCACCACTGCCTCGGCCCTCTCTGCACACAGGACTCGCCTCCTGCAGGTGCTCGGCAGGTGCGCTGAGTCGCCACGTGCATCGTCCCTGGGCATGATGGCTCTGGGAAGCTGGCCAGCGTGTCGTGAGGGGAGGGGTCTCAAGTCATTAAGGTCATGGGAGCCCCTGGTTGGCAGTTTCACACCCAGGCCTTGGCGCTGCCGTGAAGCACCTCTGCTCCGGGCATGGGGAATCCAGCCCCGCCCGGCCTGCTGAGTCACCTGTGCCTTTGCCCAGGATCCCTAGTGACTGAGGTTGCAGCGAAGCCCAGGAGGAAGGGCCAGATAGCACATGCCCAGCAGACGTGTCTGCTTGGGGAGGGACAGCTTCCGGGTCTGTGGAAAGTGGGTGGCCCCTGAGCCTGCTGTCAGCAGCCCTACAGGTGTGCCCGGCCTTCCTGCTCTGCAGTTCCTGCTCGTGCCTCGGCCTGAGGGGACAAGGGCAGCAGCACCTGTTCCTGCAGGCCCTGGCCATTCCTAGGGCCCCTGGGCAGCCCTGTGGAGAGGCCCGGCTCATGTCTAGGGTTAGCGGGCCTGTAGGTCCTCTCTCTGCCCAGAACTATCTAGGCCAAAGCCTCCCAGCTCTGGAGAACCCCAGGATGGTGGGAGGCAGACAGTGAGCTGGGGACTGCCCAGTGTACAGGTCACCTCCAGAAGTGAGCCCAGCCCAGCCACTCAGCCCGGCTTGCAGGAGGCAGGTTCAAGTTGGTTCTTCTTCCCAACTCCTTGTCCCAAGATCAGGAACATCCCCAGAGCCTGTCCCAGGTGACCTAGGTCTAGGTCCACTGGTCCAGCTCTCACTGGACAGTGGGCAGGTCAGGGATACAAGCTGTTGTATCCAGGGATAGTGGGGTGGGGACCAAAAGCTCCAGCAAACCTCCCCAGGGACCAGGCTCAGCACAGCACCCTGAAGATTCCTATCTACATGTGGGGTTCAGGACACTGACCCAGACAGAGAGAGGAGAATCCGTCCACACTGCTTATGCTGGCATCAGCGCCAGACCCAGGAGGCCAGTGGCAGGGCAGGCAGCCCGAGCTCCACATCAGCTGTTGTTCCAGGGTGGGAGCTGTTGCAAGGGGCTGGTGGGGCTGCCTCGAGGGCCCCAAGAGTGGCCCGGAGGGCTCCGCAGGCACCAGTGCTCCCCATGGTGCGTGGCCCATCCTGCGTGCCCTCAGGCAGGGCCACGTGCTCATGCCTGAGCCTGAGGCCACGCCGCAGCCGTGTGCACACTGGGCTGGCTGGCTGGTATATGATGGGGTCTGCCTCGAAGCCTCCTGCGGTGTTCTGCCTTTTTACCCTGCCCAGTGAGGAGGGGCAGCGCCACTTCAGGTGTCAGCTGCCAGACCCTGCGGCAGTGCAAGTGGGATAGGACCCGTGGCCCTCGATGCCGCTGCCTCAGGGCGAGCACTCCAGTCCCTGGCCTCACACGCTCATCCCGAGTCCCTTCCTTTCCTTGGCCGCCACGCAGAGGCAGGCGTCGTGGGGTACCACAGAGTGGGCTCAGCCCAGAAGCTCATGCTGCCTTGCGCTGTTCCGCCTGGCAGCTCTTCACCCTTGACACTGGGTTGCCCGGGTCCTGCCTGGTGGCTGGGGGTTTTATTTAACAGCAGGAAGTGTGGTGGGGCTTTCCCCCTGGACACCCTGAGGGTGACACCCACAGCAAGTGTCCATCCTGCCACATGCCCCTGGAGAGGAAGTCCAGAGGCAGGTGCCCCTGGCCAGCTCCCAGCGAGCGATGCGGGTCGGGAGCCCACGGCTTTCTGCTGTAATGGAGCTGAGCTGGGGGCTCACCCCATCTGGGGAGAAACCCTGGGACCACCCACTTGTCCAGGCCCCCCGGGAGTCCAATCGCAGACCCGTTCCCATTTCTCCCAAGCACCCTGACATCAGCCGGGATGTTTTTAGCCCAAGAATGCCACCAAACCCTGCACTATCTCCAGCCCCGCTCTGCAGCCTGGGTATATAAGGAATTTCAGAAAAAGGAGAGGAATGACTAAGAATACCTCCCGATGGCTCTCCTCCACTTCCTTAAGGGGTAATAACCCAGCCGCAACCCGGCGGAGGGCACTTGCTTTAAATAGCGCGTTCTGATTCACAGGCGAAAAAGGGAAATAAATGTTTTCTTTTCATATTCAAGAGACATCCACGTATGCCAGCTTCTTAAATGGTATGTTACCATCCATATCCCATCCCCGGGACAAGCCCGGCCCTCCCCGCACGGACCCGTGTCACTCGCTGCAGACAGCACAGCCGGGCTGGTGGGCAGAGGGAGGGAGGCTGCTCCCTGGGGCTCCCTCGGCTGGCCGGCCATGGGTCAGGCCCTTCCGGGGCCCTTTCCCTTGCCCTGCTCTCTCCCTCCTTTCTGTTTTGTTTTGTTTTTAAGGGAGAATAAGGGCTGTGTCTTCAGGGAACCCAGTCTCTGTTCCCGCCCAGTGGGCTGCGTAGGCCTGGTGGGCCGACCTGGCCTCAGAGCCCTGTGCCCCAGATGGGCACCCATGGGGTACCCACCGTGGGAGGCTCTCCTCCGGCACCTGCAGGCAGCACTGGGATTAGCACAGCCCCCCACTGGATGGGAACCCCAGCCCCAGGGGTGCAGAGGCAGCTACAGTGTCCGGGTCATTGATCTAAGAACCAAGCAGAGGCATCTGGCTGTCCAGACCCCAGAACAGGAAGTTATAGTGAGGCCCTGGCTGGTGGACGAGGGGCAGGGGCTTCATAGGGGCCAGCACGGGCTCCAAACTCAGTCTGGTTCTTCCCAGAAGCTATGTTTTCTCCGTGGTAAAACACAGCTCACAGGCAGCATCCTTGTTTACAACCGGAACGCCAGGCTCTGTAAGGCTTCCAGGGCCTGTGGAGGATGCGGATGTGTTCAGACAGAGCCCTGGCCCAGCCCCAGAGTGTGGGGCGCAGCGCAAGACCCCCAGAAGCCCTCCCATTTGCAGTCCCCAAGAGGGTATACAGCGAGCCCAGGGCTCCTGCAAAGTGCTATTTTGGGCACACGCTGTGCCCACAGGGCCGGGGTCGGGGGGGGNGTCCGGGGGGGGGGCGGCTCCTGGGAATCTGTAGCCCTGAGGACCGCGGGAAGGGCTGCCTTCATGCCCCACAGCTCGCCTCCTCTCTGCACTCCCCACGTGTCCCTAACGCTGGCCGAGACAGCAAGTTCACCGAGTCCGAGCGCTTGCAGCGCCCCACCTTCCGGGACACGCAGGCATCATGGCACTTGGAGCCTGGGGCCTCGGCTTTCAGTAGGAGGAGGCTGAGTCAGGCGGGCGCGCACCACGCAGGCCAGGCCGGGCGTGATGCCGCCTCAGGCGTCTGAGCCCATGGGGTCCCGCAGGACGGGTGCCAGCACTCAGACCCCTGGCCTAACCGCACATTGCTCGGGAGGGTGACCCTTGGGGCACACGGTGTCGGTCAGCACTCGCAGCATTTCCATCTGAGTCATTTCCCAGGGGCGGCTGCACAAGGAGCAGGCTGGGGCCCTCCTGGGGGTGGGGCTGCTGCAGGGTCACGAGAGCCCCAGGACTTGCAGGCCATAAAAGGTGTCCTGGGCATGGAGGGGACGTGAGCCCCATGCTCCCTGGGCGGCAGAGGACAGAGGTTCTGCCCAGCCAGGCCGTGCTGCTTATCAGGGGCGATGGGAGCTCTGGTGGCTGTAATCCCTGGCAGGAATGTGCTCGTAATGGGCCCTGCCACCTCGGCCTCGGCCAGAAGCCAGGAGCTCCCAGGCTGCCGGCGGCGGGGGCTGCAGGGTGGCCCCAGGGTGGCCGCCCCGCTTCTCCTGTCTCTGGGATGGAGGCCGAGGCCGCTCGAGCTGGCCGGGGCCACCTAGTGCTCATTCAGCCAGCCCTCTCCACAGAGACACCCCGGCTAAGTGGGCGGCTGCACCCAGGCTCCCTGCAGCGGTGGGACTGGACCCCTGCACCTGCCTCTCGTGCTGTCCCAACCCCGGAGTGGTCGACATGGCCGGTGACTCCGACCTACCACCGGGGTGCCACGGTCTCCCTGGTATCGCTGTCCTGCAGCCTCTTCGGGCTCCTACTCACCTGCAGCGCCGACCTGGCACACAGACGTGCCAGGCTGAGGGGGCACAGTGGGCATTGCCACAGCACCATGCCCACTGCGTGCAGAAACCTGGACCTCCAGCAGCAGTGGCCTGGCTGTGCTCCTGCATCCGTCCCCAGCCGTGCCCCTCGGGTGGCGTGGGCAGTGCCAGGGACGCCCGGCGGGGTGGGCTTCGGGGAGCGCCCTTTGTCTGGCTCCGCAGCTCCATCTCTCCCTTCCGGGCTACTGCCCGGTTTAATTGTACATCCCATTGTGTCTTCCCCTGCTCACTCAGGTTGGAAAATGCCTACATCCTTCCCATTGAGGTCTCTCTCAAGTCCATGTGGCTTATCAGCACAGTAATTTCACGGCGGAGCTAAGATTTCTGCCATTTAGACCCCAGGCATTGTCTGTCGTGGCGGCAGCTGAGATAAACCCTCACCCAGAACAAGGTCGAAATGACCTTTTACAAGTAGCAGCGGCCTTGTTTCCCTCTAGACTAATTTATCAGCCTGCGTTTTGGCCCTGGCGCTCAACAGAGGCCTGAGAGCGAACGTGCAGGGAGAGCGGGGGTCGGGGATTAGGATGCCTGGCTGGCTGGGTGCTGCTTCCTGGCGGACCTTCCAGAGCCTGTGGACTCGGCTCCCCTGACCGAGTGGGGGGAGGGGAGGGAACTGCGGGCTGCAGCCAGGTGTGCGGTGCAGGGTGGGGTCTTGGGGCCTGGTGGGGGACACACCCTCCCCGGTTGCGAGGGAGGCTACAGATGTAGGGAATAATGGATGGGCGGCAGCCGTGGAGCCCCTCGGGCCTCTGCTCTGTGACCACAGTTCACGGTTTGGCTTATGGAGCCTGGCTGGCTCTGTGACCCCTGCCCACACCAGCAACAAGAGCCCCTCAGCGGAAAGAAGGAGGAGAGGCCTCTCAGACCTCCAGGCAGCCATGATGCCTTTTCCAGAAGGTTCCAGTTGCCCCCGGACGTTCTGGGCCCCAGCCTGGCATCAGCCTTGGAGGAGCAGATGTGTGAGGCGTCTCACAGAGAAGAGGTGTCGCAACAGAGAGGCACAAAGATCCCTTGGCCGGGTGCCTTCCTTGAATCTCAGCACCGGAGCCTTAGACGACCCAGCGTGGTGGCCATGGCCCTGGGGTGGAGGACAGAACGCCGCTGCTCCTGCCACACCTGCGCACACCGCCCAGCGTCCTGCAAGGGCACACGGCCAACCCCAGGCCGAAGGCAGCGCTGTCTCGGTTCCTCTCTGCAGGGGACAGGGGCTCAACTGTCCTTCCGCTTTGTGACAGTGGCCTGACATCTCCACTCCAGAGAGATACTTTGGAGGAGGAGGAGGGGCTACCCCGGGTCCTCCCCAGCCCGAAGACCTGCCACTGGCTGTCTTAAACCCGCCTTCTCCGGTGGGAGCTCTCGGAGGTCCCAGGGTCCCTGACGGTGCTTCCTGCTCTCTAGAAAGGGAGCGGAGCCCTCAGCGGGCCTCCTGCGCGCAGGAGGAAGAGCCGCTGAGCATCTCCGTCCCCACCTTGTCTTCTGCTGGCCCTGAAGGTCCCTCGGGCAGATCTCCACCCAAGCCAGGGAGGGAGGGGAAGGGAGCGGAGTGGCAGGTGGAGGAAGAGGCAGAGGAAAAAGGTGAGGAAGGGAACACAGAAGAGGCAGGGGCGACAGGGCGGGGGGGAGAAGACAGCGGAGGAGAAGGGGAACAGGAAGAGGAACACAAGAAAGGCAAGGAGAAGGAGATGGGAGAGAAGGAGGGAGAAGGGGCGAAGAAACTCGAGACGAGGAAGAGGAGGGCAGGAGGAGGAGCCGGCTCAGGCAGAGGAGACTGGGGCGCCCAGAGCCACAAAGCTGATCTCGGCAGGTCTGCCCGCGACCCACGCAACACCAGCTGCCAAGTGCCTGAAGCCTTCCCAGGGGCCGGGGTCCTGGGCTGTGGGCCTGGAAACACAAGGCCTTGCTCCAGCGGGAGAAGGCCTGGGTGCGAAGGGCGCTGGCACCTTGGGAGAAGCCTTCCACGCCATCAGTGCGATCTCAGCCGCACCGTGCGGGAGGGAAGGACATGTCCTGGGGCTGTGACCAGCGCATCTCAAGGGCTCACCTTCACATCAGGGGAAGCTAGCAGGGGGCTGGCTGCAGCGGAGCCCCGGTTTCCCCAAGGGGGCACTGCCAAGCCCAGAGCTGAGGTCCAGGGCTCCTGCTGATGTCCGTCTCTGAGCCTCTTCTCTGCTCGAACCCAGAGCTCTGGGCCCTGCACGAGCCGTGAGGACTGGGCGTGGCACCCTGGCCTCCTTGTGCTCACGCCTCCTTCCTCTGTGCCTGCCTCAGGCCCACAGCTGGAGCCTTCTGGGGACTCATCATGCTGAAGCAGGGGACGCCCCACAAGGAAGAGGTCCACACAGCCCTCTGGGGCTGCTGCCCACAATCCTGCCAAGAGAGGGTTGTCAGAGCTCAGCTCCCCGGCCTTAACTGCAACCCCCGTTTGGAAGCCTCCTGAAGCCTCCTGGGAGAGCAGACTCCCCCATCCTGACTCGGCCTCTTGCATGTTAATCACGGGGCTCCAAGGCTTATGTCCCAGCGATGGTCCATGCTGGGGGCAATACAGACATATCAAGTTCTTTGTATTTGTTGCTTTGAAAACTCAGCTTTTTTGTGAGTTTAAAATGCCACGTACAGATTGAGGTTTCCAGGTCACAGAGGTAGAGAAGACTGCTTGGGCTCGGGCGCACAGGAGCGCTGCTGAGACCCCAAGCCAGTCCCGGTGCCCAGGGCCTCCACTGCGCCACTCGCCCCGTGGGAGCTCAGACTGCTGGGCTGTGTCCTTCCCAGGCCTGGCAGGGGGGCAGCACAGGGACATACCTGCCCCCATGTCCCAAAACTTCCCAGGATGCGAGAGGGGCTGGGGCTGGGCTGCGAGCAGGTGAGACCCAGGCTGAAACAAATTCCCTGGGCGGCCCTGC
>NDGN011469088.1:0-12367 GCA_002564285.1 Tympanoctomys barrerae | reverse complement strand
GGCTACAAGCCTATGGTTGGGGCCACCCTCACCTAGGGGGTCTTCCCACTCTTCGCACCCAGGCCCATGCTAAGCCGGGCTAAGCCGGTTATTCCGCTGGTAACCCAGTAGCACACGCCCATGATCCGGCCAGTTTCTTAGAGCTTCCCCTACAAGCACAGGAGACTCTGGAGGTGTATTAAATCCATAACAGAAGAAAAAAGGAAGGAAGGAAATTTGTTCTCTTTTACTTCACACTTTCCACGATAAGTCTGAATATCATTAAAGCTTAATTTTCTGTCCTAGTTTTATCTCTCCCCTCTTCTCCTGGGATAGCAGAACAGCAGAGATGCTAAGAGCAAGTTCTTACTTTCCTGACGTTATCCACAGACAGCTACCTTCTACACTGGTAGCTGTAGAAGTTACTGGTAGCTACTCTGCTCTCAGAATAGTACTAATGGCTGAACTATCCTGAGAACACACTAGGGCAAAACTCTCAGAGACATAGCTACAAAGAGCAAATTACGAAGAGGGAGGCACTGGCCAACGAGACCCACACACAAGAGTACAAGAGACAGCCTTCCCATTCAGCGTGCAAACTTTGACACAAAAACACTATCGTAATGAGAACACAAGAGAACAAAATGCTTCCAGAAATTGACTCCAAAACAAATGATCCCACAGATACAGATGTGAATGAAATTCCAGGCAAACATTGGCAGTTGAAATGATTGATGAGATCAAAGATGAGACAAATAAACAGTGGAATAAATCAGTTACTAAAATATCAGGGAAATCAAAGGAGACAGAAGCGAGCATCTGTACTGAGACCAAGACCGGCCGTGGTGGTGCACGCCTGTAATCCAGGGCTGGGGAGGCTGAAAACAGAAGATCACTAGGAGTCGGAGCTGGATAATAAGAGCCTGTACTAGATACATTAAAAAAAAAAACAAAAAAGAAAGAAGCATCTGAGTGAATTACAACAGACACCAAAAGATATAAAAGACTACTACCCTTCAGTCAAGTATTAAAGGTTATGGAAAAGAATCCAGCAGAAATCTTGGAATGAAGACCTCAGTAATTCAAATTACTGAATTGAAAGCCTTGACACATCAGTACAGGAGTTTCGACCTTCTCGGTTTCCGACCTGGGGCGGTTCAGCCCCCCTTGGGCAACCTGGTGGTCCCCTGCTCCCCGGAGGTCACCATATTAATGACAAACTCAGGGAAGACACCCGATGGGCAGAGCACACTGCAGCCCAGAACTCCTGGACTCAAGAGATTATGCCACCTCAGCCTCCCGAGTAGCTGGGACTACGAGCCACGCGGAAGTGGGCAAAGAGATTAGTCTGCGTACGTAAGCAGGATTGTTTGGACAGCTGTACTGTGAACTTCTGCTATTCTATGGAAAGAAGCAGTTAATGCTTTAATTTATTTCATCTCCTTTTTTCAATTGTTTCTTCTTTTTGTTTTCTTAATTTCTTATGTATTTGTTTTTTCTTTCTTCTGCCAATTTTAGGGGCCGGGGAAATGGCTCAGTAGAATAAGCACTTCCCTGAGAAGTGCAAGGACCTTAGTTCAATCCCCTGTTCTACCAAAAAAAAAAAAAAGGACCAATTTTACATGAATATATTTGATAATATAAATAACTAGCTGGAAGGCAACACTATATATTACAACAAATACTGTGAAATTCATATTGCTTTGTTAAGTGAAAAAAAAGAAAAGAAAATCTTGACAGTAGGCAAGTCGAATCAACTGAAAGAATATCAAGAATCGAAGACATTATGGACACAGTAGAACATTCAGTCAGTAATAATGAAAAAATAGTGAAATATTTTCTAATGATGTATTTTAAGGTCCTACAAAGACAAGAATAAACCAAACCTAAAACCAACAAACGGAAAAAAATAGGATTGGAGCAGATATTAATGAACTCCTTCCTGTTGCCCTAACAGAACAGAGGGCCAGCCCGCGGAGCCCAGCTGGCTGGGGCCGCTGGAGACGCCTGCGCCTGCGCTTCCGACAGGTAGGTTAATTCAAGCCCCGGACAGCGGCGGGGCTCGTTAAGAGCCGCCCTTACTGAGCTTCACAGTGGTCACAGTGTACTTTCGCGGTCCTTACTGGCGGTTCCAGTCTTATAACATAATTTATATTGATTGTATAAAACTGGAAGATACTTTTTAAAAACCTAAACCCAATTAGAAGCAATAATTCTACAATTTCAACAACTGTTGTTGGTATTTTGCCTCTCACCTGCTGTTTTTCTTCTATAATAGGTGAGCATTCTACATCCATCCTTAGGGTCTGTGTCATTTCTTCCTGAACATGACATAAAAAAAAAAGTTTTCAATTCCACTAAAGCTTTTTCAAAATAATCATTTTAGTAGCTTCATCCTTCCCTCACATCCAAGTAAATGTCATCTCCTTAACCAGTCCATGATTAAGCATGCACAAGCCATTACAACTGTTCAACATGAATCCTTCTCAAAGAGGGTTACAGAATCCAAGACTGAAATCCTTCATGGATTTCACCAAATTAGTCTTCTAGAAATTTTGTTGCACTTTAAGTAGCCCATTGTTCCAAAAGACAAGACTCATTATGCTCTGCAAATATTGAATATTACTATTTGTTTTAATGTTTCCCAAGGGAATAAGAAAGTATTTTTCTGTGTTTCTTAAATGTTTGAAAGTCTTCTTTCATGTATTTTTCTATTGCAGTCTTACTGCCTACCCATATGATTTAAGAATACTTTTAAATATATAAAACAGGATGGACGTGGTGGTGCATGGCTATAATCCCAGCACTCAGGAGGCTGAGGCAGGAGAGTTACTGTGAGTTGAAGGCCAGCCTGGGCTACAAAATGAGTTCAAGGACAGTCTGAACTGCACAGAGAAGCCCTGTCTCAAAAAGACTGAAACAGTTAAATATATAAAGCAAAACTATTAATCCCTTTAGAAATGTTTCCTCAGCTTATTTGATTTTTACTAATGTTAATAATGTTTTAAGAAATCAAATCTTGATGGATTAAAATCTATAACTGAGAAAGTAGATATTTTTAAACAAATGATAATAGCTTTTCCCCCTTTCTTTACTGACATTTCTAAGAAAATTGCTATGATTAAACTGTACCAACTCTCCTAAATTCAGCAGATTTACCACTTTTAGACATACAACTAGTAATGAAACAAGAAAAGATCAATTTCAATTATCAGAACTTCATAGTAAGCCACACTCTTTACCAATATGAAAGAGCTATATTACTGTTAATTCCCTTTATAAACAGATGAGATTTGACCCATGACACTTAACAGTATTTTTAGAAAAATATTATTTCAGGAGAAAAATTATAGAAAAAGATGCTTCATAAGATTGGAAAGCAAATGAGTGAAAGAACTAAAGCGCATATTTCCACGTTTTGTTGCTGTATGTTAGTCACACAGAACAAGGAGGTTCTTTGCGATATGTTGGCATAAGTATGCTACGTGTCTTGATAATATTCACGGCCTCTATCCCCATATTCCCTTTCCTCCTGCCTTCCACATCTTTCAGTTCACTGTCCACTCTCCTTTGGCTATGACTGCATGATTGATTTATTGATTTCTTATACAAAAAAGAATATTTGACATTTAAGTTTCTTAATCTACACATTTCACTTAGCGGATGGCTCCAGCTCCATTCTTTGTCCTCAGTGATTTTACCCTTTTCATGGTTCGCTAATGCTCCGATGTGTATCTACCCCACACTTCCTATATGCATCCATGACAGATGGGGAGCTAAGCTATTTCTATGAGACAGAATTTAATGTAGTTTGGATGTGTATTTCCCTAATGTCTAAGAAATGGTCAGATTATTTTCTCTTCAGACTGAAAACTGGAAATAATGGAGCTTACCAATAAAGCCAGCCACCAGACCCTCCCCAGGTTACCCATCGTAAATGTCTGGTGTCCAACATGCCTCCCCCATCCTCACAGACCAGAAAGGCATCTGCCCTCCTTCTTTGTTTTGTCTCTGCTTAAATACCTTCTTGGTTTCCATGAAAACCATGATGGAATGCTGTGGTTGTTGACTCAAGGAGTTGCGGGATTCTTCTTTGTACTTAGTTCTGTTTTCCTCTTTTCTCTTTTATGTTTACAGCATCTTAACAGGCGTAGGGAAGGAGTGAAGCAATCGCAGCATCTTAACAAGGTGGAGAAGGCCTGAAGGAGTGACAGCCCGTAAGGGTGGGGAAGGCTAAACTAGAGCTTCTTTCGCCAGGATAGAATTAAACCGATTTTAAGCTGCCATTCCCTACACAAGTGGGGCAACTTTTCTTGTATTTGCTGGCCATTTGCACTTGCTCTTTAGAGGACTTCTGTTCAGTTCAACAGTGCATTTACCGATGAAGCTACTTGCTCTTCTGAGTTCCTTCTGTAGTCTGCATAGCGGTTCTCCACCAGGACAGGGCTGTCACAGACCTTCTCCCATCCCATGGCGTGTCTCTCCTCGCTCTGAGAAGTGAGCTGTGCAAAACCCTCCAAGTGTGGTGCAGTCTTCTTGAGAAGAGTGGGCGTCACGTCCGTGCTGTGGTTCCTCGAGCAGGAGGTCCTGGCCTGTGCCCACGGCCTCCAGGGCTTCCTGCAAGTTGCCCTCCGCAAGCTTCTTTCTCTGGCTTGCTATCTGTCTGTGATGCACTGGGTCTGACTTTAGTACGGGGAGCGGCGAGGAGCTACAGCAGTTTCAGTCTGCTGTGTGTTGACAGCCAGTGTTCCCAGCACATTTGCTGAAGAGACGGTCTTGTCCAGCATATATTTTTGCCCTCTTTGCCAGAACGCTGGCTGTAGACACACAGGGTCTGAGTTTTCTCAGTTTTGTTACTGGAGCTGTGGAGCACAACTTGAACTCTAGTATTGCGATGTCTCTAGATTTATTCACTTTATTTAGGATTGCTCTGTCTATTCTGAGCCTTTTCTGTTCCATATGAATTTTAGGAAATCTTTGTTTTATGAAGAACATTCTGATCTGACTTTAGTAAGGGAGTAGTGATGAAGTGCATGAATTATAGTCTTCTGCATGCTGAGAACCAGTTTTCTCAGGACAGTTGTTAAAGAGAATGTCTTATTCTCCATCGTATATTTTTGCTTCTTTGTCAAAAATCAGATGACTGTCTTGAGTTTGCCTCCTTGTGAAGGAAGACCACAAGTTCAGGTCCAATCTCAACAGCTTAGTGACCTGGCCACACTTGCACTCAACATACGACAATTATACAGGGCTAGGTGTGCCGCTGGCTGTTAAGGCCCTGAGTTCAATCCCCAACACAGAGGAAACAAAATCCAATGCTGTGGGCCTAAGGACCGGCCTCCCTGTCCTCTGCTCTACCCCACTGGTCTGTGCATCTGTCTTGTACACCACACTGCTTTTACTACGACTTTGTAGTATTATTTGAAATCAGGTATTGTTATGTCTCCAATTTTGATCTTTTTGTTTAAGACTGTTTATGCTATTTGCATTTTTTTACTTCTGTATAAATTTTATGACTATTTATTTTAGTCCTATAGAGAACTGCATTGAATTTGAAGATTGCTTTTGATAATATGACCATTTTATCAATATTGGTTCTGCCAATCCATGAACATGGGGGTCCATTGCATTTCTAATGTCTTCTTCAATTCCTTTTTTATTGTTCTATAATTTTCCTTACACAGTTCACTTGGTTATGTTGATTCCTGGGTAATTTTTTTTGATGCTATTGCCAAATGAACTTGTTTTCTTAACTTCTTTCTCAAGGGACTCATTATTGATTTTCATGTGTTGATTTTGTATCTTGACACGTTGCTGAATTGGCTTATCAGGTAGAAGAGTTTTCTGGTGATGTTTACAGGATCTTCTCCATAAATTAGCACATTGCTGCCAATACTATTTCTACTTTATGTTTTTCTTATTTATGCATTTGGTTCAGGGTCTCAGTACGTAGCTCAGACTCATAGTGATCCTCGTGTCTTCAGCCTCCCCCGCGCTTGGGATTACGGGCATGCGCCACCACGCGCAGACTCTGTGGATGGCTCGACATGCCCTGGGGGTGGGGCTGGAGCAGCAGGTGGTACCAAGGATCGAACCCCAGTCCCTGTGCTTAACTAGGCAGATGCATAGTCTGCTGAACTATCTTTCCAGCCCTTCTATTTTAAAAGTTTAAATTGGCACAATTTAGCTGACCAGAACTTTTGTAATAAAATTCAGTTTTGAAGATAAATTAAAAAGCAAGGTAAAGCTAACTTCTCATAAACTACTGCCCACTCTTCTTTACAAAAACTCTCCAATACCAGTAGACAAATGATACAGTATAGGAAATCTGTCACTGCAAATATGAGTTCCAGTAATAGCTGATGTTCCCTGTACTTCTGAACACCCGAGGATAAAGTCTGTGCACAGATTCTTCTGCAGTTAGATTATTTCCAAAATGCAGCTCAAAAAGAACTGCCAGATCCTAACTGCAAAGAAAATAAGTTTAATTGTGCCTGCCAGAGACTTGGATTGTGGTGATCACACACAGAAAGAGCGTGGAAAAGCTGCTGAACTGTGCAAACTTAGGGATACTTTCAGAGAAAGGTATCTCTTCTCCCAACTCTCACATTCTGCCCCAGCCCTGCCCATCCTCATTATTGATAAGTGTTACATATGCAATGGAACTTGAGTATGTAAGTTTGAAATTCAAACCTTAAACTTCCTTAAACTTGGAGCTAAACCTTGATGTATTCAAATGTATACTCTTGGGAATATTAAAAGGAGACAGACATTTATTGCATCTGAGTTTTTCAGTTATAAATTTCTTGAGATTATGTTTCAATAGAAAATATTACTAGATACCTGAGGTGTGAAAACAGAGGGAGAAATCTTCAAAGGGAGTTAAATGGACCCAGTATGTCTAATAACTTCTTGGTTTTAATAGTCTAAGTAATTTATCTTTTCAGAGCAATAAATTGGATACCCAATAACAAAAACAATCACGTAGCATACTAAAAGAAAATTTTTGTTGTTACAAAAAATATAGTATAAATTGATTACTCATAAAACAACAAAGCTGAAGACTCCTTAAATGGACAATCGTCTGGGGGTGTCCAGGATGTAGCACCCACCATCCCAACCATGTACAGCAGGGCTGCTGAGGAAAAAATGCCACACCATGTGTTCTGAGGTGTGTTTTGCTGACATATTTGTGTTTTTTAACACCAAATCCCTTCCACTGGTATTCTATTACTTATTAGGGTGACTATATAAATAGTGGTGATTTGCTGTATACTTCAAAAATGGCTAGAAGTAAGGATTTTGAGTATTTTATTCACAAGTCAATGGTGTTTGAAAAAGTAGGTGTATTTACCCTGATTTGAACATTACTCAAAGTGTACATGAATTAACAGCACGTAGAGTCCTGTAAAAAGATACGATATTTTCATGCCAACTTAAAATCATAAGGGCTGGCCAAATAGCTCAGCAGATTAAAGTGTCTGCAAGCAGGTGCAGGGGCCAAGGGTTCGATCCCCAGGCCTGCCGTGCTAGCCTGCCCCTGGGGCGCACTGAGAAGGCAACTGAGGCCGGGCATGGCATAGGCGCGCTCCTTTAATCCCAGCTCTTGGGAGGCTGTAAACAGGAGAATCACTATGAGTCCGATCTAGTTAGATCCTGAACACCCTGTGCACCCTTCCCCAAAATGCAGAAAAAAAAAGAAAATCATAAATATCCTTCTAATAACAGAGAAGAAGAATGCCTTCCCCAGGTGATACCCCTGGCCACTGCCAACTACTCCCACTAGGAGCCCCAGCTGCACACCCGTAAAATTACTTTGCAGACACACAGTAAGTGATTACTTATGACTGCTAATTTCCATGCAAAAACTGAAAGATTAATTCAATTTTCTGTTATACTTGGCATTCCAAAGCTCAAAAATAAACTAACATTCTATTCTTGCCTGATTAATATTAAAATAGAAAGGAACTTGTAACTAAATATAAACCAATTAATCATAATACTATTTTCCTAGATATTTTAATAATAATTTTTATAGAATGGTAATGCCTATATATTACCATGATGTTCACTTCTTTCCTTGAAAAGATCTAGACTTCTATTTCACAAGGTCCTTAAATACATCACAATATTTTCCAGGACCTGAAATCGTTTATAATGATCTCTTCTGAGAGGAGAATTGATAACGTCGCGGCAGTCCTTCCTCTCTTGGATCGTATAATTCAAATTCTAACGCCTTGATAACTACCAAAGCAATGTAAAATCTAAAGACTGGGATAGTGCCCTAAGAAACATTCAGAAGAATAACTTCAAGGTGCATAGCTGCCTTTCCATCCTTAAGTAATCAAAAAAGGGAAAACGTATCAAATACTTTTAGCCACGCCCCACATAGAGAGCACCAAACTTGGTTCCGAGCAGCCAGAATTTGGCTGTGGCTGAAAGTCGGCTTTGTATCTTTTTCAAGAACAAAAGCACATGCTCTATTAAAAATGAATTCAAATTGCACTGTAAAGCCACATTAGCAGGAAAGACAGAATTTTGCCTGCTTCCATGTTCCACTCCTCTAGTCTTATTTTTGTGTTTGTGATCGTTTAATTTCCAGCGGTCACCAGCGTCTCCCCCGAGATCGCCCCTCTCTCTCCTGAGGACGCACACATCCGCAAAACCCTCAGTGACCCGCGGACGAGCACCAAGAAGCCCCCAATGGTGAGAGACGTGGGCCCGGTCCAGCCCTTCCTAAGCCTTCTTGGAGTTTCTCAGCTAACAGGGAGGACAGGCGGGCGGGCGGAGTGCTCACTGGGGCCAGACGGTCCAGCCTGGTGCTGAGGGTCGCACTCCAGGCCTTCCGAGAGTGAGCAACAGCCTTCTGGTTTCTGGGTATGATGTCCCCAGAAGCTTAGCGCCCTGAAAATTCCTGTGCCAGAGGATAAATATACTGCCCCGGTGGATGCTGAAGAAAAGGAAGATGTGAAAATTGTACCTCGTTTGGGTCTCTCTCTGAGGCCCGGATTGTAGAGTGCGAGAAACAGCTGGAGAAAATGAATAACGCGACTCCATCCGATCGGAGGACCCCTGAGGCCTTGAGTGGAGGCCCCCAGAAGCCAGCTTAGACAAGAAGGGTCCGGCTGGCCTCATCGGCCGACTGACATTTTATAAAATTGTGTCTCGGAGAAAGCTCTGGCCTTTACATCACACACTCTGGATGTTAAAAATAAAAAATGTATAAAGAAAAAGAAAAGAAAGAGGCGGCTAGCTGCCAGCTCTGGACAGCGGGCCTGCCCGGCATCTTCAGGGCGTCCTGAAGCCGCTTGCCTGAGAGTGCATCAGGCAGCCGGCGGCGCTCTTCTCCGCTCACGCCTAATCCCAGACGGATGGCGAGCCTTCTGCCTCGGTCGCGGTCGCGCCCAGCGTCGTGGGCCAGCCAGGCTTCAGAGGATCCAAATCCTTCGCGTCGAGCTGGGAAAAGAGCCCGGGCCCAGAAGCGCCCAGGCGAGGCGCGCAGCGAGGGGCGCGGCGCTGAGCAGCAAGCGGCGGCCAGGCCTCCCAGCGCCCAACGACCCCCAGCCGGGCTCTCGGGGTCCTCGCCGCCCTCGGGCCGCATGCGGGCAGGAGCCGCGTCCTCCCGGCTGGCCGCACGCTCTGCTGCAGCCAAGCCACTGCTGTGACGAGAAGAAAGGCGCTGTGTGTCGCTGAACCCGCCCCCCATCAACGTGAACGTCCTGTTGGAAAAAACTGACTGACGTTCAATACAGGTCCACTAAGCACTTTCCAAAACCGGCTGTCCCGCTGTCCTCAGCCCACTTCTCTCTAGGTGTGGACAGCTATGTGGCGTCCCTCCGCACAAGCGACCCCGCGCGGCAAGTGGCGTGTCCCGCGGCCTCGTCCTGGCCACCTCCTGGCCACATGCCTCTGTCGCTCCTTCCACTCAGCAAGGAGTTACCCGACAGCCGGCGCCCTGGAGAGCCAAGCCCCGCTCCTCCCAGAGGAACTCACGATGCCCGAAGGCAGCCTGCGGGCTCCGGCCGCCGAGGGGAGCAGCGGACAGAGCCGGCCAGGGCGGCCCAGAAGCCGTGCGCGGCCAGGTGTGCGCGCGAGCTCCGCGCACAAGCCGCTCTGCGGTTCTCGTCAAGGGAGATCCGGGAGCCAGAAATCGCAGGAAGCGCCGAGGTTTGCAGTCCAGAAGAGACTGCCCGTGAGTCTGGGGTGGAGGACGCCTCGGTGTGAGTGCCCCTGGAGGGCCGCAGCACAACGAAGGCCGGGCCTGGGGAGGCAGAGCAAGGGTTAGATGGGCCCTGAAATGTAGGTAACAAGGAAGAAGCGTGTGCGTACGTGTGTGCGTGTGTGCGTGTGCATGCGTGCGTGTGCGCGCGCATGTGTGCATGTGTGTGCGTGTGCGTGGTGTGCATGTGTGTGCACGCATGTGTGCATGTGTATGTGCATGTGTGTGGTGTGCATGTGTGTGCATGTGTGTGTGTGTGAATGCTTGACTCTTGGAGCTGGGAGCAGTGTGCACGCCTCAGAGTGACGCTAGCACAAGTACCACAATGTCTGAGCTCTCTGGCAGTCAGGGCTGAGGAGAGTGAGATGAAAATTATTTAAACTGGCTGGAATAAAACTATGTGAAGCTGTAAACACGGAGGTAGGCTTTAGATTTCAGCCCATATATAACAGTGCATCTGCTGGGGGAAGGTGAATCCACTTTTCATGCATGCATTTATAAAATAACACAGCACCTCAACCAGGCCTGGGGATGGAGGAGTGGATGGGTGGGTAGGGAAGAGGGATGTTGGCAGAAGGTCACGAAGTTTTAGTTATCATGAGGGTAAGTTTTAGTGATCTACTACACAGGATGCTGATGGTAGTCAATATTAAAAATAAAATAAAATGAAAATACTGGGTGGCTGACTGCCATTTCTCAGTAACACACTGCTTAAATGTGCCTGTGTGGTCTGCCAGCGCCAGCTCTGCTTTGCACCTTGCAGATGTCCCTTGGGCATTTTATTGAATTAATGCATGAAAATCTTCTAAGCAGACACCAGTAGCCTTTCAAGTGTTGGCGCACCTCCTCTAGACACCGTGTGGACATCAGAGGCCATAGAGCTGTCCACACCTACACAGAGGTGACCAGAAGACACAAAGAGAAAATGTGTGCACGTCACCAGGTCTCTGAGCTCTGCGGCAGTTTCTATTGGCTGTCCTCTCAGCTTCCCGAATGTTAATTCACTCCATTAGACGATGCAGGTAACCAGGGATTCATTCGCTTTTCTGTGCACGTGTGTCTTTTTGGATAAAGCTGCACATAAACCAGGACAATCTCTGAGAACCCAAGGCTGAAAAGTTGTCAAGCCACGTCTTTGCTACCCACTTCCACACTTGTTTTCTCCCAAGAACCATCTGAACTCAGAACAGCAAGCCCTCTGCTCAGGTGAAAAGTGGGACTGCGACCTCCTGCGACGCAAGCCAAGCTGTGTCCTGGGGCAGCACTTGGACTCTCCACCACAAGGCTGCAAAGGTGGTCCAATTGTGTCGTTCTGTCTGAGAAAAATGTCAGCCTCTCCCTTGGCTTCGTCATGCTGTCTGGCTAATTGTAATGTGAAATTCAAGCACAAGTGTTCTCATTAAGTCAGTCTCGACTCTGCTCTAAAAAGGCTTGCATTAGATAATGTCTCAGCATCTTTAACCTACTTTGTCTAATCCAGTCTTCAACAAAGGGCATTTGTAAAGTCACGCAATAAAGCAGCACAACCCCAGGGACACACAGTATGTATATGGGGGTCTGTGTATGTGTGTGTGTGTGTGAATGTTTTTTCATGAAAATCACACAGTCATAAAATGACTGTGTTCTCTAGGACTCTGAAAAGTTAACTCATTGGCACATTGATACCTCGTCACTCCCTGAAACCCAGAGGCCAGTACTAATCAGTAGAGCTTCTGTTCTAAAAGCACTTAAGCCTGCATGGCCCAGTCTTCATACAATATTGCATGTTTCATACACAATATCAGCTGTTCAATTGTGGTTTACATTAATAAAAGACCTTTTGCTTGTTGAACTCAGGACAGAGAAGGTGACGTCCCTGACCTTTCCAAGAGCTCCCTGGAGCAGAAGGTGGAACTCATCATCTCTCTGCCAAACCAGAAGTTCAAAGCCGAGCTTGCTGACCCCAGGTCCACCTACTACCAGGAGCTGGCAGGAAAGTCACAGCTGCAGGTGAGCGGGCGCTGCCTGTTGGGTGTGCGCCCTCGGGCTAATGCCTGTGACCTTTTAGCACTGGCCCCATCTTCGGTCCCTGAAAAGAAAGCCACAGTGGGTCCCCAAAAGCAGGGCAAAGTGTCTGTTCCAGCTTGTCCATTCTTAAATGTCGTCTATCCTTAACCTTTATTTAACTAT
>NDGN011469087.1:0-26362 GCA_002564285.1 Tympanoctomys barrerae | reverse complement strand
ACTCAGGCCCTTGCACTTGCCAGGGAAGCGCTTATTCCACTGAGCCATCTCCCTGGCCCTAATATTGCTTTTTTGTGCCATTAAGAAAGAAGAATTGAATGTGTGAACTTATGATACCATGTTGGCTTGAGATATTTTATTATTTATTTATTTATTTATTATTTATTTTGTGGGGGGGGGCAGCTCAACCCACCAGGGTGCGGGGCTGGCTGGCATGTGGTGCTGGGGATTGAACCGCAGTCCATATGCTTTGCTAAGCTTGTTCTAAGTAGGTGCTTTAGACCACTCAGCCATCTCACCAGCCCGGCTTGAGATATTTTAAATTTATTTGGAAGAGTATATTTTGATTGTTGAAGAATGCCCATTAATTATCACCATCTTGGAAGCTATTAAAATATAGAATATATTTAAATAACAAAAAAATCTTCAGCTACACAAAAATAATTAGCCTTACTATATCAGTGTGTCATTGTCAATGTTTTACTTTTCACTAAATAAAATTCACCATATATATTTTGTTATACCTCTCTTTTACACCAGACATTATAGGGTGGGTTTACCATGCCATGAAATAATTTTCAAAAGCAATTTTTTAAACAGCTCCTTGATATCCCAACATATGGAGGTAGTATAAAAACATAAATCATCCAAATTTTTTAATAATATCTCAGCATAAATTAACATGTAATTACTGAATGCAAGCTTGTGAATCTTTTTAAGGCACTTGATATTTACTGAAAAATTTCTATCCAAATATAGTGTTTTCAATTTACATTTCAGTGGAAGCATAACCATTCTCCAGCCAGAACTAAGAACTGTTTCTCCAACATTACTAGCTGGCTAGATGAAAACTGCTATTGATGCTTGTGCTTTGAAATATAACTGTTTTTTATATTTCTCAATTCCTCATTTTTATTTTCTCCAAAAATAGTTTCAGGTTCTCCTTTTTAGATTTACCCAGGGAATTCATTTGAATATTTTCTATCTTTTGGCTTATATTTATTTTTTCTTCTATATTTGTCCATTGTAGATATTCTTTCATTTTATGATACCTTAGCCTGATTGCTTAATTAATTAATCTTAATTATCTCTTGTCTATTCAAGCAGTAAGTGCTTTATTACTGCTCTGTCTGCAAGCTCTAAGCTTTACCATGACTACACTTATTTTCATTATTTCCTAAGTAGCTTGTAATTGACTTTTGTTTATTCTTTGATGCAATATTTATTTAGGAAAATTTGAGTGATATTAAAATTAATTTTGAAGATATTTGAAATTCTAGCTTCACTCCATTGATCTCTGAAGATACAAATATTTCTCTTTAGAGAAACTTATCAAATATACTGAATAAATTGATAAATTTTAAAATCCCTCATGAGATTTTGAAAGCACAATACCTTCTTTTTTAAGGTTATATTCATATATAGTTACATATTTATTCACATATTATTCAAAGGTTTTATTACTTTTAATGTTTGTTTCACCTGTCATAGGACAACAGTTGCATGATGCTTGCCCATTTGTTATTTCTGGTATTTGTGCTGTATGTATATTTTGGTGTTTGATGATTATATCATCTGTGACATAAGTTATGTGCCTGTTAGATCTTCACTGCAGAGGACCCCTTTTAGCAGCACAAAATATTATCTTCTCTTCCCAGGTTATTGCTTTCTGCCTTGCATGTTGTGCCTATTACTCCTTTTGCAAAATTTTCTCATTTACTATTATTTCAGTTTTTAAATCATCATTCAAAATTTTAAATGCCTTCAGTGATCTGGGTATATTTTACTTCGTAACACAAATTATTAGGAAAATAGCTGGCATTTACATCTGTTGCTATAACATCTAGTTAGGCTTAATTTGATCATCTTGTGGGAGGTTTCTCTGCTTTTTTGTCTTTATTCTAGGCTGTTATTTTTATCTTATGAAGTGTTTGAAAGGCTGAAGTGCTTTTATTAATTTTACTACTGGCAATTTTATTGTTTATCAAATACATATTAAAACCTATCTATCAAATTTTAAAACAAGTTCCAAATGAGGGATTTAAATTATCTAGACTTACCTTGACTTCCTACTATTTCATTATTGTATTATTATTTTATTTCTTCTACCTGGCATTATAATATATAATGCTATTATTCTGATGGGTTGTTCATATACATTATCTTTTCTGGCTTTAAATTTAATTTTGTGTCCATTTTATGACCGTTCATATTTAGTCCTAAAATATCAAAGTTCTTTTCTATTTCCTTACTACTTCGACCATTGCTGTTCGAGTTCTTGATTTCCCTTTCAGTTTAGCAGTTGAGCATTCATGATTATTTGTTTTTGTGTATGTGTGATTTCCTAGGGAGGAAATAAAAATGAATACCCTCTGAGACTTTCCACCCAGGGAAACCATTGTCCTAATGACTTTTTTATATGCACAACTTGCCTTTAAGCTTCACAGATTCAGTTCTCCACTGCTGCTCTGTACGAATCAATTCACTCTTCTGACAGATTTTCAAGAAGGGCTGAGGCCAGGCTTTCTTTTGCTTATTTTGGATGTCAGCTTTCATTCATCTTTTCATTTTTGTAAGATTTTATTTTATTTACTTATTGTATTTAGGGCAAAGTCTACAGGGTCTACAGGGTCTCACTGTGTAGATCAGACTCAGAGTGATCCTCCTGTTTTCAGCTTCCCAAGTGCTGGGATTACAGGTGTGCACCACCACGCCCAGTCTCAATCTCTGTCTCAGTGTACCCCAGGGGCAGGGCCAGAACAGCAGGCTGAGGTTCAAACTCTTCTCCCTGGCATCTGCCTAAGCAGGTGATTTAATCCACTGAGCTATTTGGCCTGCCCTTTTGTAAGATTTTAAACTTATGAAAACATACAAAAAACTTTCCCAATACTTCCAGCCATTTGAAATTGTATTTGGTTTTCTTGTATTTCTTTAACTGAGAAACCAGAAGTATACATGACTTACAAAGTCTTTCTTTATCTGTACTGTGTCTCTCCTTTATTAAATCCTTGATAAATTTTCTTTTGCTCTGATTTATGTCTCAGCAACTCTTCTCCTCAGCTAGATCTAAATCATTTTTCATGTCTCTCATCTGTTCCTTCCTTTTTCTCCTGTAAAAATTGAGAAACATTCCAGAGTTGTCCATCTCCACTAATGCCCTAATTTTGAGCAGACTTTCTTCTGTTTGTATTATCTCTGGTATTACTTTTCATTTTAACATTGAGGTTTGCATTTCCTTACCTGCTTCTTCTTACCTGTTTAGTGTCATCTCTACATTCACCCCAGAGCAGCTTCCCCCGAGTACTCAGATCCTGCTTCCCAGCGTCAGTATTTCCTTATGCAATTTTTTTTTTTTTAATGTATTCGGTTGTTGCAGGCTCTCACTATGCAGCTCAGACTCGTAGTGATCTTCCTGCTTTCAGCCTTCCCAGCTCTGGGGTTACAAGCGTAGGCCACTATGCCCAGACTCTGTGGCCGACTTGCCCTGGGGGTGGGGCTGGCATTGCATGTGGCGTGGGAGGGATCAAACCTCGGTCCCTGAGCTTGCCTAAGTTTGCCTAAGCAGGCTCTTTAGTCCATTGAGTTATCTTGCCGGTCCTCCTCACACATTTTTGAGCACAGCAAAGAGAGGTATTCTAAATCTTTCTTCTGCCTCCTGTGGCTGTGCCTTTCATGTCTGAATCACCAAGAAAGAATTCTTTCTTCCCTACTATTCTCTATTGTCATAGATTGTAACGGAAGGTGTGTACAGATGTAGTTCATTGTGGTCATCCTCAAACAGGACAAGGTTTGCTCCAGTGCCTACAGGCAGGTACTGTGGATTATTCCTTTCTTCTGTCTCACTCATTTGTTAGGAGTTTTCTCTCACAGTTAGAAGTGGTGTGATTTAATTTGGGATGTCTAGGAAGCATTCATCTGTGTTTTGATCTATTTTGCCTACACTTGAGTATTTGGAGCAAGCCGCGGAATCTGGTTGACTTAAGTTTTCCTTTGATCAGTTCTGTGCATGAAGACTGTACTCTTCTGTAGGTATTCCTCAAGGGCTCTGCCAATACCCACTGGGAAATCTTCAGAGAACTAACATAACCCTAAAATCTACCTCTCCTTCCTCCATTATTTGACTGCAGGGATATCATACGGATGGATGCACTCTACAGAGGGAAGTGATAGAGATTAGAGGTAGAGTTTAGAAGTCAAGGCTTGAATGAAGAGATTCTTCCCTTACAATAGGCTTGAGTCAACTAGTTGGCCTGTGTTCTATATTCTTACTCTGCCTCTTTAACTATGTGCATGTGCAGGGGAGCATTACATGTGGATGTATATTGTAAATGGTAAGAATCCCTGTGTATTTGGTTAAGACCTCCAGGTC
The DNA here is from genome assembly GCA_002564285.1 of Tympanoctomys barrerae. NCBI lineage: Eukaryota > Metazoa > Chordata > Mammalia > Rodentia > Octodontidae > Tympanoctomys > Tympanoctomys barrerae. The sequence continues at coordinate 21,993 of NDGN011469087.1, read as the reverse complement.
CCTGATTTTACAGGAGGTGTGAGGAGGCCATTGGTCTCCAGACCTTGTAACTCTCTATTATATTATTATATTATATTATATTATATTGTTTTATTCTATTCTTTAAAGAATACAAAATAATTTAAAAAATTAAAAATTATACAAAATTTCACTAAACAAAATAATAAGAATTCAACAATGGTTGCTGTATTGTATGATGTTATCTTCAAATTCAAGGTTTAGGTTACCAGATGTAAATGCACACATTTTGTAAAAAGAAAAACAACAAAACAGTGCTAAGAAATTAGAAAGAAAAGATAAGAATAAAATGAAAAACAAATTTGAGCATTAACTTCTTTTCAAAAGACCAGCGGAGCTCTGCAGTACAATTACCAGATTATCCTGCATATGTATTTTTCCCCTCCTTTTGTCCTTTTTCTCATCCTAGTTTTTTCCTTCCCAGATCTAGACACCAATTCCTGCAGCCCCAAAATGTCTGTAAGTCACTGATACATCATAATGGTAGAACTTACCTTTTTCCATCTCATTGAGTAGGTAGAAAGTAAAAAGGAAGAGAAGGAGGGAATGATAAGAAAGTACACAAGAACCAGCAGAATCTGGGAAGAGAGGCTAAGCTGAGGATCTAAAAGAAAGCCAGCAGAGTTTGTGCCGAACAGTGGGCTAGAGGGAAGGTGGTGTGAGACCAGCACGGAGAGAGAAGTGGGGTCCAGGCCAAAAGGAACCTTCTAGCTGGAATAAGAAGTTTAGATTTAATTCCAGTTTTATGGGAAGACCTTCAGGGAGGTTTACAAAGGCAAGAGACCTAACTTGATGAGTCACCAACTAAGGTTTTATGCATTTGTTTCATTAATTCACACATTCTTTGATCTATTCCATGAACATCTATTTGTAATGTAACCCCTACATTCCAGGCACTTTGTTGGGACTTTGATAGATTTTCCTGATTCCTGGTATGGAGAACATTTCTACTATGCCCTGCAACTTCTCTCTACTAGAGAATCAGCTCTGTGTGAACAAAGCTGGCACTTCTGTGTATTGAATTCTCCTATGTCTTGCTGTTTAGTCCTAACTTACAGTAGCCTTGAAGATTATTGCATGAATGATAAATGAAATCCCATATGTACACAGTTAAGAGGTCCCTGGGAACAATAAATATTTGTAAAGAACAGCTAAGATGGTCAACATGGCAATGATGACCAAAATTCCCCACTGGGAAGAGAACCATGATGTCCTTGTAGGGAATTATCAGTGAGATGAACTCACTGAATATTTTAATCAGACTACATCCACTGTCCCTTCTGTTCACAGACTTTCTGGGAATCCACCACACAAGTACCACATTGACCATGCTGATGTGAAATGACACAGAACTGCCAACGAAGGTTTAGGGAGATCTCATGGCTAAAATGTACATGATAATGTGGAGGCCACCACCTCTACTGTGGGTTCTTCTCTTCATGTGTTCCCAGGATTCTCAGCAGTGCAGCATCTGTTTTACTTAGAGGGAGCTATGATAAGCATCTGCTTGGAGGAATGATCTGCACAAAACCAGGGCACATTTGTTTGCCGTGTTATGGATTATCTAGTCTTACATTGTTTATGAATAAATCATGCAGGAGGGATAAAACAGTAACCACAACAGCATGTTTCATGCTGGATATAAAACATAAATTTATGCTTTTGTAATTTTTTTTCTTCTGTAGGCACTGAAAAATTTATGTTTTAAGTAGAAGATAGCGTGGATTTTTGAGTGCAGCTCAGCATTTAGAGGCACAGATTCCAGAAATTCCTTCATTAGATTAGCACTGAATGGGCTGGTTGAAGTTCCTAATGTTTACAGCTGTGCTGTTCATTGCATGGAGTATCTGTGAGTCAAAAATAAAAACACAGGGTCTAGTGAGAAGAAAGTAATATATATATATATATATGCATAAATCCCATATTAGCATAAAATTTGCACCTAATCCTCAAAATTCTGTTCAAGGATAAATGCAATGAAAAGCCTCTTGCAGCCATAGAAGCAATTAATAGTAGAGTCACAACTGAAATCCACATCCTCCCATTCATAATCTAGTGTTCTTGAATTAGTTGAAAATTAATTGATTCACCAATAAATTACTTTGAAACTACATTTTGGGATTGTCAATGACATTTCATATGGAGCTAAATCTCGTATCACATTGATTTTTGGTTTTGTTTTGTTTTTTTCAGAACCGGGGATTGAACTCAGGCCCTTGCACTTTCCAGGCAATTCTACTGAGCTATCTCCCCGGCTCCTCTGACATTGATTTTTGAATGCTTTTTTATTTGATGTGAATAGATAGGATAAATCAGGCACAGGTTTGGGGAGAAAAATACAGGTTTACTCTTTGGGAGGTTGCGTTGAGAACTTTGATCTCCACTGATGTTCTAAATGCCAAAATTGAACTAAAAATCCATTCATGAAGTGACTCCCCTTGGTAAAGTAGCCATGTCAACTCTGAGTGTTCTGTTGTTACTTAACACACTTTACACAAAAGCATTTTCTGGTCATAAGATTGGCTTATTCTTTGTCCCCATTTGACTATTCTAAAATAAGCAAATAGTAAATGTGGAAATACTGAATAATCATTCTTAAAATGCATGTGCCCCTTTAAACATATGGAGAAAACAAATGATCCACTGAGACCTGAGGCTGGGCTGGGTATGCATTCGCTCAGCTAGAGGCAAGCTGTCCTCTCCCAGGACTCTGCTTTCCTTTGTATTTGTATTTTCCATTTCCTTCCCTGGAGCCAGATGCATGGATGTCCCAGTTGTGTTCAGTGACAGAGTTGATTCTTCTGGAAACTGCCAGGACTATTTGTATTCTCCTGGCTTTGTGGAAGACTCACATGCTGAGAACTAATTCTGATGTTTCACAGGAGCAGGAAGAGGGTTGGGGCTGTGGAGAGCACAGTGCGCATGAAGTTTTCACATGTGCTTCTCCTTGATGGGGAATCCAGGGTGGATGTCTGGTGTGACCAGGGCAAAGTTGTGCTCCTTCCCTCTGTGATTCTTGGGAAAGCAGATGAGAGCGACTGCAGTGAGTACAGAGCGTGGTTGGAGCAGGGCTTCTTTACCCTACAATGCCAGGGTTGGCGAGGCCCCCAAAGGTCACACTGCCTAGCCTTTCATCAGAACTACTTTAGGTGAAGTCTGCAGAAGACAGAAAAAAAGCTTTTGTTCATGGAAGAGATTGGCTCCTGGGATCCACAACTGTTTGCTGCCCTTTGAGACAGCATCTATGGCCATCCAGAATTACTGAACCTAGCAAAAAATGGAGTGAGGGCTGGGGCAACTTCTCACCCAATATCCAAATCCCTGGACAAAAACACAAAACATAACCTAAATTGATCATATTGGGTTTATGCAAAATTCTAAAAGGCTTAAAATGGTGTTTCTTCCAAGACCATCATAGCTGAACCCTAGATGCTAGCCACCTCCTCTTGGAGAGTCCCCAGGTGGATGGATGCATAGGGGCTGAGATTTGATGGGGCACAACTTTTGATACTTGCTTTAAGACCACATCAAAATAAAAACAATGATGAGCTAGAATACATTCTATAGAAGCCTACTTCTCGTTTTTGTTTTGTTTTGTTTTGTTTTTTGGAACCGGGGCTTGAACTCAGGCCCTTGCACTTGCCAGGGAAGCGCTTATTCTACTGAGCCATCTCCTCGGCCCCTAAGAAGCCTACTTCTCTTTAATGATTTTAGCTCATTTAAGGGTTTGTACAAGAATCAGAGCACACCTTAAAATTCTGTTCTCCCTCTATCACCTCTGATGCCTAAATCTGCACTGCATGCTTTACCTGGTTAATGTAAGATGAGACTTCACATACTTACCTGATAGTAGCAAATAAACATGATTGGTGCATGAGTACTTGTGCATGTACGTGTGTGTGTGTGTGTGTGTGTGTGTGTGTGTGTGTTGCAGGGATAGAAAGTCAAGCTTATCTCCCAGGATTGTCCCATCTGGTATATGAGAGATGAAAAAGTCCACAAAGCGTAGAAGACAATACTCCTAGTAGTGCTCCTTATTATGCTGGCTCTGTGGAGTGTAGACTGGGAAGGAACATCAAAAGGTCACATCAGCTCCATTCTAGCAACATGCACTGCAGTGAAGCAGAGGCAATGAACCTGGCCAGCCCTGCTGGCATTCCTCCTTTCCTTGCCTGGCGATCCAAAACCGGTATGGGTGGGCCTCAGAGAACGCCCACTTGCCCAGCATTCTACCCAGACACAGTTGTTGCTCTCACTTTATTCCTGATAACACCTAAAAGAAGAGAAAATAACCAGATTTGGCTGTAACATTATGGTTAGGGCATGAACCTGGCTTATAGAGTATGATACGACAAAGGTTATCCTCCCACTATTCCATAACCAAGCATATCTAAAGCACTATTATATTCTAAATAAAGTTTTTCCATGGAGGCCAAAGAGCATGCTCAGTAGCTGCCAAGTTCTCAAAAGACATGGAAAATAGCCACTGCGAGTCAATCACAGGGTAGTAAACAGTACAGCAGCAGAACAGACAGCTCAGAAGCCCTTTATGAAGAGGAACTGTGTTAGCCAAAGACTAAGCAGAACGTCCAAGACCTCTTAAAAAATGACATCTTCTGGGCCAGCCAGGTAGCTCAGCAGACTAACGTGCCTGCAAGCACAGGGACCAGAGTTCGATCCCAGTACTACATGCCCTGCTGGGCTCGCTGAGAAGGAGATTGAGACAGTGACTGAGACTGGGAATGCTAGTGTGTACCTGTAATCCCAGCACTTGGGAGGCTGAAAACAGGAGGATCATTGAGTCTGATCTGTGTAGTGAGACCCTGTGGACCCTGTAATAAATACATGAAAAAAGATGACATCTTCTTTGAGTTGAGGTGGTTCTTCCATGATTGTAAGGTGGCAGCATAACAGAAGTCTTCTTCCCTGCTACACAGTAAGGGACCAAGAAGTGGGGCTTTTGCCCTCAAGGGAGGAGAGCAGCATTCCAGAGCCTGAGATGCAAGAGTAGGATGTTAGAACCCAAAAGAGCAGCCAGTAATCTGATGTGCAGAGCCCATCCTCTCCCTGTTTTGGTACCTTCCTATGGTTAAGAGAATTTTTTTTTCTGACTTTTTGAAGGAAAACTTCCATTTTCACATGTTGCTTCCTTCTTCTCTTACTTTTATTTCTTTGGGGCTTTGAAATATTTGACCTGCAAAACAGAACTTGGGTGAAATTCTTGCTGTTTTGATCTTCCCCTTTAATTTATTGATGTTCCCAAGGATTAATTTAAAGGTTATAAAGTGATTTTTTTTTCAATTTTTTTTTTTTGTGTGTGTGTGTGTGTGCAGGGTCTCACTATGCAGCTCAGACTTGTAGTGATCCTCCTGTTTTTAGCCTCCCTTGTGCTGAGATTACAAGCATGCACCACCATGCCCAGACTTCATTGCCAGCTCAGCATGCCTGGGGACAGGGCCAGCATGTCATGTGGTACTAGGGATCAAACCTTGGCCCTTACCCTTGCCTAAGCAATATAAAGTGATTTTGTTATTGATTTATTCAGTCTTAGCCATAACTCAAAGACTGAGTGTTTTATGCAGTTCCTTGGATGTCCAGACAGTCTAAGTCACATTTCGCTGCCTCCCAGAATTGTCCTGACCCCGTTGTTAGCATCCCTCCAGGCTTTTCTTTACTAAGGACCAAGAAAGCACTTGGTACCAATCTCCCATCCAGAGAGAATTCAGGGTTTTAGTTTTGACTTTTTGTACCTCCCCATGGACAGGCACAGAGCAGCACAGACCTTGAACTGCCTGGTGCTCATCTTCCTATTGATACTTTATTGTCACAGTTCAGCTCTCAATCTGCAAACAAGTAGCTTTTCCACAGGGTATGGTTAGGGAAGTGATTTTCATATTTTGTGCTTCTTGCTGGTGACTTTGCTGAGTAACAGGCCTCCAAGCATGGTGTCAAAGAACTGGGCAGTGTCCTCAGCTCAAGGAACAGTGATGTGCTGTACAGAGTTAATTCAGGTGCGGTTGGGTCAGCTTGTCCAGGCATGAGTTTTCATACTGTCAGCCTTGAGTTCGATGTTAATGACTCAACAGAGCAGACTAAATTGTCAAAGCAGAAATGCACACACACCACACACCACACACACACACACACACACACACACGTGCACTTAAGTTCATGGCTTGATCAGTTGACAACATGTGATCAGAGGCTTTCAGAAGCCTAACCTCATGTTTGTCCTAGGAGCAGTGGCCGGCCCAGTACCAGCAAATTCATTGTTGGTCATGACTTTATAAAACTTAACTCCACAAAGAAGAATCAACAGTCATGTGTAAGTGTTAGGTGTGATGTCAAAGATAAATGTCACAGCCCTACATGCCAGGGAAGGAAGTGTTCACGTCATGTCCTGTATGAACAATACCTTACCTGAGGGAGCTTGGGGGGCTGTTTCTGCCAGGGACTCCTCTAACAAGCCAGATAGAAATGCATCATTTTCTAGGCCGTTTCACTTGGATCGAAGCTTGTTTTTGTTCACACTCCTGGTNAAAAAAAAAAAAAAAAAAAAAAATGGCTGTTTAATTTTTTAAAAAATGGCCTCACTGTTATGTGTACATTTGCAATCTGAACCCCCATGGAGGGAAGCCACCCCTCTCTCTTTGACAGGGGTGGGTCATTGAATTCTATGTTAAATCTTGACATTGCTATAAATCTCTACAGCTAGCAGCCTGCATTGGATATTTAATACTGTTTTCATTTCTGATAGTATTCAATCTCAGAAGAATGTGCTGTTATTTTTTAGTTACATATAAGCATTTAGATGAATATAAAACGGCTTATTGATAGCTTACTCGTCGACAAGTGTATTGATACTTTTGTCAAATTCTGTTTGTCAATTGATTGGGCTGTCAAACTGCCCTGGGTGTGTAATAGGAGCACGGGGCATTTTAATTTCCTGGCCGTCACACCTGGGGACAGACAGGATGGAGGAAGCAAGCTTTTTTCTTGTACCAAGAATTGTACAAGGACCTGGTCTGCGGAATGATTTTCTTTAAAGAATGACCTCAACACTTTACATCAGATGCTGGAAGACCAGTACCACTTATACCACTGAAATGTCGAATTGTTCACATGAGACCCCCAGCTGCAGAAGGCCCGTGAAGTCTTAACTGTGAATCACCATCAGCTAGTGTTTTTGTTTTTCTTTTTTAAGTTAAAGGTTCTTGCTAGACACCTTAGGATGCCCGCTAAATGCATCAATGACATTAAGTGCTTCATGAACAGATAACCATGAAGCTGTTTCCCTCAGCCTGGGAATCCACACTGAGCCTTTGCAGCTCTCCCCATGTCAAGGCAACGTAGCCGCAAGTCAGTGACATGTGAAGGTTTTCTCAGGCCCCTAGTAAGAGTCTAGCCAGATGCGCACTTCTTATTCCTTTTGGTAAATAGATTCAGATTTGGTATGATTCAACAAACTAAAAAATATCCCTTCCTCAGAGCTGCTCTCTGCCTGCTAATTGCATGAAGCTTAGCAGATCCTCTCCAAGCAGCACCAAATAAGGACTGGCTAGAAATCAAAACCTCCTTGCCAAGCACTTTGGATTTTCCAAAGGAACTGTAATGTTGCTGGAGATGTTTATTAATGGAAATGAGTAACTTTGTGGACCAGGGTGACATCCCACAGATTGATAGCCTGTTACTAGTGTTGCTATTATTATTATTTTTTTTTTACTCCAGGTTTTGAAATCTTCCTCCCTTATCCTCACTAAAAGGAACTTTCTCCATCACTTGGGTGGGGTTCCATTCCCTACCAAGGAATCCAAAATAAATGTGTAAATGTTAATAAACCTAAGATTTTGCCCTCCATTCTGTATTTCTGTGCCCCAAAATACAAAACCTAATTAGTGCATCCAGAGAAGCGTTAAATGGATTTCATGCTGTTTAATAAATGCTTTGCGTGCTTTGATGCCACTGCAAATGTGTGCTTGAGCAAGGGTGGGGTTCGAGAGAGGAAAGGGATGCCATGCAGGGCGTGTGTTTGAGATGTGTGCTTGTGACACAGGCTCTTCATTTCCCCAAGTTTTCCTTTCAAGGATCTTTTTGTTTTCCTGGGCCTGGATCTCACAGGTGGTCTCCAAAGGCTTACCTCACAATTCTGCACACTCTAAACAGTCAAAAGCTACAGTTGACTGGTGTACACTGAAAAGTCACTGTTTGACCACTCCAGATTTGGACATGGGAACTCAAAGATATGAGTTTGTCCCTAGAAAGCTTTGGTTGTCTGAGGAAAGATAGGACACACACAATATCTGATTTGCAAGGTAGAACCTCAGTCTGACACTTCACCCCCACCTGTACCTGGTCTCTTATTTAGTTACTGGTCCATGACATCTGTTTTAGACTATGGTCTTTATTGTCTAATGGCTGTCAAGTTACTGCACAGAAGAATTACCAAGAGAACTTTAAAACAACAACAAAAAGCACTCTACTGCTGACATACACCCTTTGGAGGTATTTAGAGAACTTTAGCCTGCATCATTATCACCCAAAGGACATATAAAACACAAATCACTGGACTCCACAACCAGAGATTTTGAGTCAGTTGGTCCAGGGCCCAAAACATTATATTTTTAAAAATTATTGCTCAGGCTACTCATCCAGAATCACACTTAAGGAGAATTGCCCTTTGCCAATTAAATCAGAATTCTTGTAAATTCTTCTGGAGCTAGAACATAGACTGAGATTTGTGTTCTTTGCATTCCTTAATGATTAATGTATATGGCATGTTAGACTCTTACCCATCAGAAATTTCTGATGGGTTCATGCAATTTGACTTTTTTTTCAGTGAACTGGTAAAGGTCTGACGCTAGGCTCTGTGCATCTTTAATTTTTCTCAAATCTCCCAGAGTCCCCAGCCCAGGATGGGTACCAGAGTATGACTTGGCGCTGACCAAGGAATCCTGGTGATGGGAGGAGTTGGAGAGGCCCCCAGAGCTCTCAGTCTCTCTTCATCCCCCAGAGCCCCAGGGGAAAGTTCTTTTCCTGTATTGCGAACCCTTCAATGCATCAAGCAGGGACTTCCTCTGTCCTTTTCTTCCCTCCCATAGGGAAGGACGTATTTTTTAATACTTACTTTTAAAGAAAGCACCTGTGGAAAATACTATATTGAGAGCCAGAAATCCTGTATTCACATTCTGACTGTTTTTAGTTTTGTGATGTTGGGGGTCCTTCTTTAATCTTTAACCTTTACAAGCCCCCATTTACTCAGGAACAAAACAGGGACAAGAACATCTCCTTCACGGACTCTCAGGAGCTTAGTGAATATGTATGCAGGACAATTTTGAGCATAACGCAAAACACAAAAGACACAAAAGTCGGCCACTTGTAACTGTATTAGTGCAAACATACCTGGTCCTGGAAAGGGAGGGTGGATTACCATGGAGAGATAAAAAGTTTTCACCTCACCCCATCATCATCATGTGAAGTTGCGGAGTGTTAGTTCCACTCTTTAAGAATCCAAAAGTCTACCGGATGGAGAATCTTCAGGGACAAGATGGCAACAAGCCCGTGTTGGCCATCACTGCCAATGAACTCTGCAGAAGAATCAATCCTGTCTTTTTTTCCCCCATCAGTCCTGTCTTAACATAGTTTATTTCCTGGGAAACAGGTTGTGAGCACCCCGATTTCCACATCAGCGTGTGGGTGACTTTAATATGCCACTTCTTGAATGGCTCCCAATAAAATAAAGAGGCCTGGGATCATAGGTGCTGGTTGCCAGCAGTGTTCAGCCCCCAGGTTGAGCTCCTCCTGACTCTGGAGCCATAAATGTGTGTATGGAATGCTGCACTGAGTCTGCATTGGTGTGAAATGAAGCTCCTGACAACAAGTAAAGAGAGAAGAGGAAGATGGTGATGTGGGGGAGCTGGATGCTCATCAAACTCTCCTCGAAGGAGTGCTGTCTCTTAGGAGCTTTCCCTGTTGCTCAAAAGGGGAAATGTCCACGCAGATTCACCTGTGCTCTTGCTAAGCATGCAGACTTCCAGGCAACATTTGCATCCTCTTGCATCAGAATCTGCAGCTTTTTCATGATCTCCAAGCAATTCATGTACACAGGAATGCATGAAGAGAAAACTGGTCTCTTAGAACTAGAGCAAGCAGTTGGGAGACCTGAGTTGGGATTCTTTTACTTCCATCTGCAATCCATCTCATGAAAGAAAAATGGGTAGTGTGAGTCTTGTTCCTTTAGTAGATGGGAATTGGTAGTAAAAGAGTCCTAGCAGGAAAGATCTAGAAATTGAATGCCCAGAAGATCCATCCTCTGCCTCACCCAGCACCTCTTTGGTGACTTTCTCAGATATCCAACTTCAGGCTGCTGTGGGGTAGAGCAAGACACCTAGATGGATCCAATGCCAGTAATGAAAACCTGAGATTCTCCCAGTTCTCCAGATGTCCCACAGTCTCCTATAGCTACTCTGCCTCAGCTGAGGGAAGTGGGCACTCTCCTGGTGTGGCCTTCACTGTGGGCTGGGTTACAAGAGTACAAGTGAGCAGAGACACCGTCTCTAGTCCAGGAGGAAGCACACTGGCCAAACAGCAGCTCCCTCCAGCTACTCACGTATCCTGCCTCCAACGACCTGGAGAGCACAGAGGGAATGGTGGGGGTGGCTGAGCCCAGCGTGTTCCCTGTAGTGCGTAATTAAAGAAAACACCTGTGTGGCTGCTAAATCACTTCCTGCTGTTCCCCTGTGCAAATACTGTGCTCAATAACCTTACAAGTGCCTCATTCCTTCCACCCAACCGAGGCAGCACACAGGGCCGCAATGCATTAAGTTGGCACGTTATTAGTTCAGGAGCCCTTACAGGCTCTCTTAAGATTGATTTGTGACTAGTCCACTACAGCCTTTGGTTGGCCTGGCTGCTGTTTTCCTGACTGCAAGCTTGGAAAGGCTCATGGATGGGCAGTGGCCTCCTTGCTTCAAAACACCCTTTTGCCATCAGCTCTTCTCTGAATCCCAGGCTGGCTTATGGAAGGGCTCAAGAGCTGCAGAAGCCAGAAAATCTTAAGCCATAACTTAAAGACTGTAATTGTGGGCCAGATGCTGTCCCGCAGGAAAATAGCCAACACCAGTGAAATGAGATGCAAGTGGGACCTATGGATTTTGTTGGGAACGCAGGAAAGGGAAATGACAATAAATCACAAGGCAAAGATATCATTCTGGAAGGACTTCTTCCTGCTGCTGAAGTTTATGGGGTGCTTTGGTTACCACCAGGATCTTGGGGGGCCCTGGCTATCCAGGCCAGAGGAGATAGACTGTCCTACACCAGCAGGTGGATAGGCAGCAGGATTCAGTGTGATGACAGGCGAGCTTTGTAATTTACTTCTTCCAGGGCAAAGCAACACTGTTTTCATTGGGAGCTTTAGAGTATTTGAGCAGATGAGTGAATGAGCCTGAGAGACTCAGTAAAAAGGATTGTTGGGTAGTAGAGGGGGAAGGGGAGGGCTTCACGTGAGCAGAACTATTGAACTACCTTCTGAGAAGGGAGGGCAGCTGCAGGTCACTCCACTCACTCTCTCCTACCCTACTGCTTTGTTACTAACTGAAACTATCTTGTGTATGCATTTGTCTATCAGTTAGCTACTAAAATTTCATCTCCAATGAGTTGGACTTTTGTTCAACCATTTACAGCTAGATCTTCAGAATAGTCCAGCGCCTGGCATGTAGCACACATAAATTTACCAAATGATGTGAATCTTCATTATTTGAGTGCTCTCATTTTATGTCTGGCTTAGAAACCATTCTGGCACAAATTGATTTGGAAACCAGCTGGCATAGATTGTGTTTCTATTTTGCTGACTGGTGATAGGGCGATTGCTTTCCTCCATGTTATTGTTTGTGTCTAGATGTCCCCCAAAGCCTCGTGCAGTCATAGGGGTGAGCTTCTAGAGTTTGTGATTGATTCATGGTTCGATGCTGGGATTATGGGTGTGAGTGCTACACCCACCATGGGACAGGCAGCCTACACACAGTATAAGGGAGGGAGATTCTTATGCTCTTTCCTCCCCCCTTTTGGCTCTTGTTCCATTTGCTGTCTTCTGCTGTCATGAACTGTTGCTCCCCTGCCATGTGCTGCTCTTCATTGGAGCCAGCACAGTATGGACTGAAACCTCCACCAATTCTGATCTAACGAACCTTTTCAATCATTAACTTGTGGCATTGGGTGTTTTGTGTCAGCAATGAAAGAAAAGTAACTAAGACACTCCATAAAGAGGGAAGTGCCAAAAGAGCCTAAGACATTCTTCTGCCTCTCCAGAGTGTCTATGCAGATCTTTTTCTCTCTCTCTGCCTGTCAGGATTCTTGGGAAAGACACATGAATCACAGTGCACTTTCACTCTTCTGCCGATGGAGTGGAATATGGATGTTACATGAATAGAAGCCTTTCCTACTCTCAAGGAACCCACAGCACTGTGAGTAACCAGACAGAGAGTGAGTCACTTGGTGCACAAAGGCACTGATGGAGCTATGCAGAGGTTCACCTGGGGAACACTATACACTTAGGAAGAATAATAATTTCCTGAGAGATAATGTCTGTTCTGAGTCTTGAAGAAGACTGGGAAGTGGCTCTGGTTGATGCAGTAGGGGAGTGGGTCCCACAAAGAGGGACGAGCATTGTGATGTTCTAGAGACCAAATAACCCAGAGACTTGGGAAATCTGAGTGTAATGCTTGAGTGGACAAATGGTGAGAAGTTAGAAAGGCTTGGTACCTGGTCTGCTTGCCTGCCACAGTCAAGGGACTTAGGAAAGCACCCCAAGACGGAGGTGGGATTCCAGGTAAGAGGATGGTTGGATGAATTCTGGCACAGGAGTATCCCCAGAGTAGCTTAAATAAGAGCTGCTGGCTTGTTTTCACAAATGGGTTGCCTCTCAAGAGGCCGCCTCTCACTTTCCATCTCCTCTGCTGCTAGCATGTTGCTTAGCTCTTCGAGCTAAATAAGGACAGAGTCAGAAGAATGAGGTAAACTCAACTACCTCTGCTTTCTCAATGAAGGCCCTGTCTGGAATATTGAATTAGACATGAAAGATTTCCAAATAATCCATAGATTTATATTATTCAAATTTCCCTCATATCTTCTTTACTATTGTAGGTGAGAGGTATGGATCTTTATATGTCCATGAACATATGGGCATGATGTATTTAATCATCTCTTGAAGGGCATGCAAAAAAGTAATGGGGCACATGGGATACTCCTTTACCCTAGGTACAGGTAGCCCCTCTCCCTGTTGCATTATGGCTTTGTGGACAAATGAGCACATGGAAGAAGCCAACATCAGGGCTTCATATAAAGGAGCAGTGGTAAAGACATATATTCCTGCTCCTCAAGGCCAACAATGAGAGGATGGACAGGACTCAGCATGTCTGTACTTGGCAGGTGAGAGATAATCTGCCACTCACAACCTCAGCAGTCCAGGACCTGTGACTGAAGGAGGGATTTGAGCTATGAGACAATAGCTTAATCTCCCCTAAAAAGTCAAGCGCTGCTCCAGAGCTTGCTTTAGCAGTATAGCATGGACAACTTTCCAGTATCTGCTCTTTTGGAGTGTGTATTCTAGTGGCCAAATGGCATACTCCATTGTCGGGGTACACCATCATTTAACAACTTTCTGCGCTTAACACATTGATGTTTCAAAAGTATGTTACTCTTAGAGACAGCACAACCACCCACAAATTTTGAGCACACATCCTAAAGTAATCCCTGATGATTAATTTCAGAAGAAGTGCTAAGTTTTAAAGTATGAATATTTAAAGGTTAAAATTCACTTTTTAAACTACAGTAAATATGAATTATATATGGGTTTTATTGTTCTTCAACACAACAGAGTGAGATTTTAATGCCCTGAAGCATTAGGTGCAGGGAAAGGTTTAAATAGCATCTACTGGATGTAATAGAAATGGGGACCTAATTATTTCACAGTAAAACTAAACCTTCCCTTTAAGAAAGCATTTAAAGGTGAGGGGAGCTATTAAGAGAAGTATCTGCCACAGCTGGTAGAGACACCATGTTGTTAGTGATTTTAATGCAATTGCATTCTTAGCAGAACTAATTTTGTAAAGCATTCCTCTAAATAATCCAATTTTACTTGGTGCTTATGGTTGGACAAAGGAGCAGGCAGGATTTGTATCAGTATTTATGGAGTGTAGCCTTGTAGAAATTACTCTGGCCAGAGGACATTGCTATAAATCTACAGTGACACTTGTGTTTTTGATTCCATCTTTCGTTTCTGAATTTCAGCCTTTGTAATTAAAAATCTATGCCATAAAATATTAGCCTGTGACAATTTCATTTCTCCCCTGGGGTCCTGTGATTTTCTGAGGTACGCCTTGTCCAGGGCTCTATGGAGGGTGATGGTCTGAGGGTTTGGAAGCCCATCTCCAGGACAGGAATTTGGTATGCCGAGGTGGGTGTTGCCTTGGGGAAGCCCACGTCTAAGCCTTTGCTGGCTCCCTGAGGACATGTCTGAGAAACCCCTTATCCTGGTTCCTGGGGCTGGCTCTACATCCTGTTTTATAAGACTAAATAAATTGATAAATTCAGCTGATTCAAAGCATTTACATAATCTTTCCAATGTCAACAGTCATTTAAATTATCCTAACTTCATACTGAATCTCCAAAATCCAATTACTAGCTAATAATAATTGTCAGTTTTACTTTAAACCTTTAATGATAGGTCACTGGGGATGTGTAGCAGTGGGATTAAGTCACTGTAGAATGTAGCTGTACCCAGCCTTAAATTACTCGCCTCTTATCTCTGGCTAACAGAGCCACTATATGTTTTGTCACCATTTTTGCTAAATAGAATAAATGTCACCAAAATTAATTTCATCTCCCTTAAATTAGCTTCTTAGTGTGATTTCTCACTTCAGTCAAAATTTATTTCTTCAGGAATTTAATTTCCTTCTTCATCTCTTTTATTTGAGAGAGCGAGACTGTTCAGGGGCAAATGTCTTTTAATCACTGGCTGGCAAGTTTTGAGGCTTGCTTTTCATTAGTAATTGCTGACCCCTCTGGGGGGGAGCGTTAGAGGATATTTCTATTTTATTTAGGCTATTGTATGCTTTTAAACAGGGCAGACTGGGCTCATTCTGAATAGTCTTACAGAAAGCTGTGGACCTTACATATACCAAGAAAGTATTTTTTTTTTTCTGCATGAGGGATGATTCAGCAGGAAGTTTATAATTAGGCAGTTTAGTTGACTTTTCTACTTTTAAATCATTTTCAGGTATACACTCCTGAAAATAACTATCCTTTAACCAAGGTGTGTGTTTGGGAAAATCTATAGAGATTTTAAAGTTAAACTTCTTCCCCTGGAACAAGAGAAATATACAGGAGGTTTGCCTAATTCTGAACTGTATCCTGAAGACAAGCTGATGGCACCCATAAAATATCCCATCTGCTCATCAACAGATACCCACAGGTACCACAACATTGGGGAGATAGATGGCAATAGGCAGACAGGCAATGCTAGATGATGGTGAGAAGGTCTCTCTGACCTGCTCCCTAATGGAATACACATAACCGCTGAACATTACGGAGAAAAGCCCAACATGTGACTTATTTCAATATTATCATAGAGAAATACAGAAAGTGAAAACTTATTTAAGGAGAGCTCTTCACATTCAAAAGGAACAGAGATTCCATTGCTCTTGAATCTCTGGTCCTTTCCTCTTCTTCCTTCCCAACCTGATTAAATGGAAGCTTTACTCTAGGCACGAGTGGACAAGAAGGTGGGGCTCTCTGCCCTTCTGTCCTAGTCAAGACCTGGCAGTAGCTCACCTGAGAGAACAGGCAGCCATCATTTCCTATTCCTAACAGTCTTGAGCTGCACAAGCTAGATTCTTGGGGAGCATAGGCACAAGGTCAGGCTGCCTTTTCTCTACCCAACAGACCTCAGGAGAAGCTAGCAAGGGGCTGGGATGATAGCTCAGTGGTCTAAGCACCTGCCTGGTAAGCACAAGGACCCAGGTTTGATCCTCTGAAATGGGGTGTTATGGTGCATGCCTGTAATCCCAGTGCTGGGAGGCTGAGATAGGAGGATCACTACGAGTCTGAGCTGTGTAGCGAGACCCTGTACCAAATTAATTAATTAATTAATACATTTTTATTAAATGTATTTAGTACAGGGTCTACAGGGTCTCACTGCAGATTGGACTAGTATGATCCTCCTGTTTTCAACCTCCCAAGTGCTGTGATTACAGGTGTGTGCCACCATGCCCAGTCTCAGTTGCTGTGTCAGCATGCCCCAGGGGCGGGGCCAGCATAGCATGCCAGGGATCAAACTCCGATCCCTGTGCCTGCATAAGCAGATGCTTTAGTCCACTGAGCTATCTGGTTGGCCCAAAAATATTTTTTTAAGAGAAGCTAGCAGAGAATCCAGAGTCCTTGATCATGCTTGGCCCAGTTTGACCATAGGATGGAAGATCTACACTGGGAGAGGCACCCTGAGAACACCAGAGGTCACCCCGTCCCACTGTCCAGTGTCTATAACAGGATATCTGAGATGTTTCCCAGGGAGAGAGGTGGTCCATAGAACAGAGAGCTCTGAAGCTCTGAAGCTCTCTGTGAAGGGATTGACTTTCTTTGAAACAGTATGTGAATTTTGAGGCCAAGTACAGTCTGTCTCCTAAACAATGGAGAATTTTTGGTAATTATGAAGATGCTAACAATTCTATGAGACTGAAAGGACTTCAAGTGATAACTCTAGAAAGATATAGCTAAGAGCTCTGCTTGCCACAAATCTAAAGGATGTACCTCAATAGCTATGCCTGCCCATGTACAACTCAGTAGCAATAATGGCATTCACAGTATCATGCAACTATCTCTACTATTTCCCAGATATCTTCATTACCTCTGGAAGAAATTCTGGAATGATTAAAGTAATAGCTCCCAGTTCCCTCATCCCAGTGGGCTAACTTCTTATTAAAAATAGTGGAGCTCAGAGCTAGAAGAACGATATACTCAATGTGCTAAAAGAAAATCTGTCAAACAATAATCTTATATCCAGCAAAACTATCTTTTGAATATGAAAGTGAAGTAAGGCTATTCCTGCATGAACAAAAACCGACAAGTTTCATTGCTAGCAGACTGACCTTAACAGAAATATTAAAGGAACTTCTTTAAACTAAATACTAAAAATAAATAAATAAATAAACACACACCAAGGACACCAGACATTAATTCAGATCATGTGAATGAACAGAGCACTAATAAAAGTATTGTATAAAAATATAAGATAATGGAAATACATGTTTATTCTCTTTTCATCCATTAACTAATTTTAAAAGCAGCTGTATGCAAACAGATTTGTAAGATCTAACAATTCCCCTAGCAATTCCACTTCTAGGATCTTGAAATTCCACTTCTAGGTTTATACACTCAAACATTGAAAACGTGGAATATGCCAGTCTTCACAGAATCCTTTTTTGCAGTAACCAAAAGATAGAAACTACCCAAATGGCTGTTAGTTGATAACTGAATAACAAAATATGGGTGATAAGGGACCAGCAAGATAGCTCAGCAGACTAAGTGCCTGCTTGGGCAAGCACAGGGACAGGGGTTCTATCCCTGGTATCACATGCCCTACTGGTGCTGCCCTTAGGCATGCTGAGCTAGTGACCCAGTCCACGTGTGGTAGCACACACCTGTAATCCCGGCACTGGGGAGGTTGAAAACAGGAGAATCGCTATGAGTCTGAGCTGTATAGTGAGACCCTGTACCAAATAATATATATATATATATATATATATAATTTAATTTTATTGTTGAATAACATTTCATCTATCTGTCTGCCTATTATATATATAATGTATATGTACATATATTCATATATATGTATATATGAATATACGTATGTATATTCTTATGTATATATAAATATACATATATATGTATATATATGAATATTCATATATGTGAATATTCATATATATGTATATATATATGATAGGCAGACAGATAGATGAAATGTTATTCAACAATAAAATTAAATGATGTACTTTCTCATGATGCTGTGCTGTGGGTCAACCTTGACAATTTCATTCTAAGTGAAATAAACCACATGCAAAAAGACCAATGTTATATTACACTTATATGAGGCATCTTAAATGGGAAAATTCATAGAAATAGAAAGCAGAATAGACGTTACCAAAGGGGAGGAAGGAGAAAGGGAAGAAGAGGATGTTATAGCTGAGGGCATGGTGTTCCTGTTTGGAATGATGAAAATCTTCTAGAAATGTATAGTTGTGATGATTACATAATATTATGAATATACTTAATTACCAGTGGATTGCACAGTTTAAAATATAAATGTTATGTATATTCTCCCAGAATGTCAAATTCAGAAATAGTTAATTCTAAATAAAAAGGAATTGTAATAAAAATATGTGTGCTGCTATATCTCATTAGATTTGCATAGAAATGTAAGATACTAACAATAACAGCACAGTGGACATGGTTGGGAATTAATCCATATCAGAGTAAAGAATTGACACTATTCTTTTTTATTGTATTTTAGGGAAGGGTCTATAGGGTGTTCACGGTCTCACTACTAGATCGGACTTGTAGTGATCCACCTCTTTACAGCCTCCCAAGAGCTGGGATTACAGGCACGTACCACCACGCCCAGTCTTAATTCCTGTCTCAGCATGCCCCAGGGGCGGGGCTGGTACAACAGGTCCAGGGATCGAACCCCCCAGCCCCTGCACCTGCTTGCAGGAGCTTTAATCCACTGAGCTATTTGGCCAGCCCTAACATCATTCTTAAGACTTTCCCCCTCTCTATTCTCTGAGCTTCTCTGACATTAAATTACATAAAATAAGAATTACAAAATATATTATTCAGTTTGTAATGCATTTGGGTTTAATATGTGTAACAGTGGTGAACACACAGCAGGGAAAGTGGAAGACAGCTATATAGCTGTGTGTGTTCATTTTATCTCAGTGTTTATAGTGTAAATCTGAAAAGATTCTGATAAATGAACCACTAATGACTCAAAATATGGTGAAAATCATACAATGAATGGTGTTACTTTAGAAAAATTTACTGAATGTAAAAGAAAACAGTAAGGAAGGAATAGACCCTGGTTCTGCCAAACAAACAAACAAAAAAAAAAAAAAAAAGAAGGAGGAGGAGGAGGAGGACGAATAGAGAAACAAAAATAGGTGGAAATGCATAAAGCAGTAACAAATAAATCATACTATATCAAAATAGCATCAAGTATTAATGGATTAATACAATCAATGGTCAGAGATTGATAAAAACTAATATCCAACTATATTGTTTTAGGCTAAGATATATAAATAGGTAGAAGGTAAAAGGATAAGAATGATACACCAACACCAGCCTTAAGAAAAATGTAGATGTCGCACCAATGCCAGAAAAAAAAATAGACTTTAAATGGAAAAAGTTATTAGAAATAAAGAAGGACATTGTATAATAATAAAAGTATCAGGTTAAGTGTGTCTCCACAGAGCCCCAAAAATACCTGAAGGAAAAACTGACAGACCTGAAAAGAAAAATAAACTTTTCAACGAAAATAGCTGGGGACCTCAATACCCTGCTTTAAGTAATAGATAAATGTGCAGAATCTCAACATGGAAATAGAATCCTTGCTCATCACTGTGAGTAAAATGGACCTAAAAGATATCTGTATAGTTTCCACCTGATATTAGAATACATATTTTTTCAAATGCTTATCAAATATTCTCTAGGATAGACTATC
Organism: Tympanoctomys barrerae; assembly: GCA_002564285.1. NCBI lineage: Eukaryota > Metazoa > Chordata > Mammalia > Rodentia > Octodontidae > Tympanoctomys > Tympanoctomys barrerae. The sequence continues at coordinate 2,207 of NDGN011469087.1, read as the reverse complement.
TGTTAGGTCAGAAAACAAACCCCAATGAATTTAACTGAATTAAGATGATGCAGTGTACAATCTGTGAAAAAAAAAGGAATGAAAATAAAAACTAATAATGAAGAAAGTCACAATTAGGCTTTCTCAGAGAGTCTAGAGTATGTGGTGCTGCGATCAAGGGTGTGACTAGTAAATCAGTCCACTGATTCCTTTGGCATAGTTCTGGCTAGGATCAAGGCATGAGTGCCATTCCTGCCCTAGGGCAGGTCGCCTGCATATACTATCAGGGACAGAAACAGTCTCGTCTCTCATTCTTTTGCTTTTGCTATATTGTGGGTGTCATGAACTGTTCTCTGTGATGGCCCTCTGCCAGGTGACCCTGCCTCAGCGTCAGCCGATTATGGGATGAAACTCCTACAACTGTGAGCCAAAGAAACACTGCGTCCTTTAGCTTTGGTTGTCAGATATTCTGTCTCAGCAGTGAGGAAAGTAGCTGAGACATTAGGAAATGCTCCTAAATTAGTGAAACAGGAGACACAGCATGTCAAAGTGTGTTGACTGCAGCTCAAGTTGAACGAAATAGAAATTTATAGTTATACTGGCTACATTGAAAAACAAGAAAATTTTTAATTCAGTATCCTAGTCTTCCACTTTAAGAATTAGAAAAACAAGAGCAACCTGCCCTCAAAGCAAGCAGATAGGAAGAAATAATAAAGCAAAAAACTTAATGAAATAAAGAATAGAAAACAATAGAAACAACTAATGAATTTAAATTTGTTCTTTTAAATGATCAGCAAAATTGATACACACCGAGCTATGCTGACCAAAAAGAGACTCAAGAGCTGGCCAAATAGCTCAGCTGATTAAAGTGCCTGCAAGCAGGCGCAGGAGCCAGGAGTTCAATCCCCTGGCTTGCAGTGTGGGCCCCACCCCCCAGGCATGCTGAGATGGCATTTGAGACTGGGCATGGTGGCGCGAGCCTGTAATCCCAGCCCTTGGGAAGCTGTAAACAGGTGGATCACTATGAGTCTGATTTAGTTTGAGACCCTGAATACTCTGTAGACCCTTCCCTAAAGATAAACAAAAAATAAAGCAAAAAACAGAGACTCGACTAAAATTAGAAATGAAAGGGAGACCCTTATTATTAACATTAAAAAAAAGATTATAAGGACATACTATGAACAAACGTATACCAACAAATAAAATAAATTTAGATGAGATGGACAAATGCCTAAAAAAAGATGAAATTACCAAAATGAACTAAAGAAAAGTATACTGCTAGAATGTAAACAGACTGAGTTAGTAAACACAAACTACATGTAGAATCTAGACCTAAATGGCTTCACAGGTGAGTTCTGCTGAATATTTAAAAAAAATTAATATCAAATTTTTAGTCTTCCCAAAGCATAGAACAGGACAGAATACTTTCCAATTTATCCTTTGAGTCCAGCATTGGTCTGATAACAAAACCAAAACACTGCATCACACACACACACACACACACACACACACACACACACACAATCTCATGAATATTGATGCAAAATTCTTAACAAATTATTAGTATACCCAATATCCCAATACACACACATATGATGACTAAGTGAGTTTTATTTCAGGAATGTAAGGTTGATTTAACATTGGAAAATCAACGTCATACACAAAATCAACAGAATGAAAGGTAAAAACCACATAATTATCTCAATGCCACAGAAAAAATTTGATGAAAATTAGCACACTGTCATAATAAAAACTCTCAGCAAGCTTGGAACAAAAAGGAAACTTCCTCTACATAATAAGGCATATCTATAAAGAACTCATGACCACTGCTACAATGAGGAAATTCTGAATGTTTTCTCTCTAAGATGAGGAATAAGACCATGATGTCCACCCTCACCTCCACTTACATTTAGCATTATAGTTAGAGTTCTAGCCCAGCATTTGGCATCAGAGCAAGATAAAATCTAAAGCTATCTTTATTTGCAGATGACATGATTTTACAAGTAGAAAATTCTAAAGATTGTCATAGACATGAAGAAAACCTCTACCGAAAATAATAAATTCAGGATATAAAAGTCAATATGAGATATCAATTCTATCTCTGTATATGTGCAATGAATGATTTTAAAGTGAAATTTAAAAAGTAATTACATGTATAATAGCACCAAGAGAATAAAAAACTTAACAAAATAAGGATAAGTTCTCTGCTCCAAAGGCAGCAAAATGTT
>NDGN011469074.1:0-10804 GCA_002564285.1 Tympanoctomys barrerae | reverse complement strand
CAAGGACTCCTTAAGTTTTAAAGTGAACTAGAGCAAAAATTTTCAGGGCCATCAAGATAGCTCAGTGGATTAAAGCACCTGTTTATGCAGATGCAGGGACTAGGGTTCAATCCCCAGTGTGCCATGCCGGCCCACCCCCAGGACATGCTGAGATGGTGAATGAAACTGGGCATGGTGGTGCACACCAGTGTTTGGAAGGCTGAAAACAGGAGCATCACTATGAGTCCAATGTGTGTAGTGAGACCTTGTAAACCATACTAAACACATAAAAAAGAAAATGTCATGCCCAAAAATGAGCTTTAATCACCAAAATAAATTCTGCCAAGCAGCACTTGAAAAACTCTTGAGATCTAGGGGTGAAAGTAGGGGTTCAACACAGCATAACACAGTGGGGCTATCCACTGGACAAACTAGATGGAAGGTAATGTTGGAAGAAAAAATTTTTAAAAAACAGTGTTTTTCCACTTGGACCATATAAATGTCAACCTAGTCAACAAGTTAATTTTAGCAAACATCAGAGATGCTTGCAAAAATGAGCTCTGTTTTCCCATTCCAAAGACAGAGATCATTTTAGAGTTGTAGATGTAGAATCAAACTCAGCTGAGGAGGTCCAGCCTGCCATTCGAAAGAGCTTTGAAATCACTTTTCCCCAAGGCTTTCAGCACCATGATGAATCAGTAATTCAGGAATGAGAGAGCTCTGTTTAGGAATTTACCATGAGGTCTCTGAGGCAAATCAGTCCACTTCCATATAGCTTTGTCCAGTACTATGTCAAAGTTGGTACTGCAAGGAGCTGCACACTAAGCTTTAACCAGGAGCTGCACACTAAGCTACCTCCCAGCCTTATTTTATTTTTATTTGGTGACAGGGTGTCTTTTAAGTTGATAATTGCCAAGGCTGGGCTTCAACTTGCTCCACCGGCATCTGCCTTCCAGAGTGTTAGGATCACATGCATCCACCAGGCTTCCAACTTGACTTGCAGTGAGCCAGCACTCTGCTAAATCAGTTTACATAGCATCCCCCAGAACTACTCTCAGCAGTTCCCCATTCTCTGATCTGTATACAACTTCAGGCTGTCTTTGCTATTGGAACTGAGTTCACTCACTATCCCCTAGCACAGCGGACTCTGTCCTACTGCAGTAAGCTTGGCCACACTGTCTCTCCTTTAACACGAACCCATCAGTGCATTCTCTTTAGCTGTGCTAACTCCAATGACCTTACTGGCTTGGACAGTGCAGAAAGGAAATGATGATGAGAGCTCTACCCCTACCTGTGTTTGCAGCGTTGCCAAGCCTGTTTTTGTTCACTATTGCCAAGTACATTTTTTAATTTTCTTCGTTTGTTTGAATCAAAGAAAAGGAAGGAAAAGATTTGAAAAACAAACAAGCATAAAGCAAGCATTGCAATAGGGGCCAATTAGTATGTATGAGACAAAGAATGGCCCCACATTAAAGGCTGGGGAGGAGGAGGAAGGGAAAATGGAAGAGAAGAGAAACAGGAGGGTTTCGCCAAGTCAGGCTTATGTACTAAATGTTATAGCTTTATAAATTCCCAGGAGCGCAAAAAAGATCTTCATGTACATAATGCTTTAAAAAGTCACAGAAGGAAAAAGGAAATGAATTCAACTCACTTGCTTTTGAGCTGCCTTTAAAAAAAAAAAAAAGCAAGGAAGAAAAAGAGGCAGATAAATGGTGCTAACAGAGCTCTTTGCAATGTTTCAAAATGAATAAATAAAACCTTCTCTGCCAACTTTTCTTTATTATTATGTCTGTCTCTGACTTTTTAAATGCTTTCCTTAAAAATGTTTTCATGCTTCCTTTTCCCTGAACGTTTTACAGTTCGCCTTCTTAAATTTCACTGGAGACCTGCAAATCAAGTTGCATCTTGCTGATTTGATAGCTGCTTTTACGCAGCCCCGTGGAAGGCAATGCCTTAGCATTACTCTTGCTGAGAACCGAGTTGATTACCAAGGCCTCTCCTGCTTGGCCAGCAGAGGAATGTGCTAGGAAGGCAAGGTTAGCTCTGCCTGCCTGGGGCGAACAGGCAGGTGACTGGAACCCACCACTTGGCAGTGAACTCCAATCCTACAGTGACAACAAAAGAAATCACCTCATCTCAAACATCATTAGAGAGCTTTGTTTCCTGCCTGGTTGGGTGAAGAAAAGGGAGAGTGGGAAGAGATGAGAGATGAAAATTCCTTGTTTTGCAATCCCAGTAATTAGTCCTGGAGGATTTCTCCAACTGCTACTACTCCTGGCAGGAAGGCCAGGGAACTGGAGTTGTCAGGCTGGCTGCACAGCCACCTCAGAGTCAGCTCCCTACTTGAAATTCAAATGAGAGTTGCGCTGACCTTTCCTGTCACATATTTTATTTCGTAGACAGTTTACAAGGCCTCTCCACCATGCGGGTCATGTTTTAGTTTAAACAGAAATACTCTCGTAGGTGTTAGATGCAAGTTAATGATTACACTGAAATCATTCTAATTAGGCTCTGTTGTTACATGCTGCCCTTTGGGGGCTACTGCTGTTGTCACATAAAGTATTTTGTAGGGAAATAATTGGTCTGAAAGCTCTTTCTCCCTATCTCGCATACCCATCTCCTCGCTGTCTCTTTCTCAGTTTTTAATAATTATTGATCTTGCCGCACTTGATCAGGAAGCTCATTTACTTCCAAGTCCTAAGAAGTCACTGGGCTGCTAGCTGGAGCCAGGAAGGGAGGGACCACATCCGGTCCTGGCCAGCAGGGGCCTACATTCTGATCAGAGGGGAAGTGAGAATAGGGGTCCTATTATAGCCCCAGTGTCCCTACACTGTCTTCTGCTTTGTTACTCAAAAGGTTCCCATGGGTGGGGCTGACTCACTGCCAGAGCCTCCCTGTCCCCCACACCCCGACATGCACTGCTGTGGGGGATGATTCACAGGGAAGGGCCACACTGGCTTCTCCACAGGATTTCCTTATTATTTCCCTTATCTACTTATATCTATGCCAGGCACAGTTGAATCTCCAGCAGTTTTCAGTCTTGTTACCACTAGCATGATCCAATATTGATTTTCTTCCTCTTTCTGAACTTTTCTTTGTTTCCCTTCATTCACCCTCAATAATTGACCCAGATGCATGATAGAAAAAATCGCTTCCCCACTGAAAGGGATGGACTTAGCACCAGAGGAAGAGGAAACAACGCTGAGGGGTATTAACAGGATCGACCCCAAAAAAACGGACAGCGTGGGTGGAAATGAGATAGACTGTTACTGAAAAGAAAAAAGACATTTTTCATGAATAGTTACCAGGTTGATTGAAGAGTAGAAAGGAGTAATTATAAGGCTTCAAATGAAAGCACAAAGATCAAGCTGGGAAAGAAGTCCATAAACTAATATCCCAAGTAAGCCAAAAGTAATGCTATGCATATAACCAAGAGACTGAACAACTTTCTAAAATTGCTTTCAGTCTTAAAATTACTGAAAAACTGTGCTAAGGCCACCCTTTTCCACTAATGCTCACTCTACATCCAGAATCATTAGAAAATTTGAAAAAAAAAAATGAACATTTTGCATCAAAAAACTTTCAGGCAGATTAGCAAAAAGTTCACTCGTCCTGATAGCAAAAAATAATAATAATAAAATACAAAGAATCAACAAAACTATAAAAGCACTGCAACCATTTACCTAGCTTAAAAAAATTTGTTTTCTCTAAGATTTGTTATCTACCCTGATAATGCTTACTATAGTCTTCGGGGCAGCAACCCCAACTTCCCCCGGCAGTTTGTAGGAAATGCAGAACCGCGAGGCCCAGTCCAGACCTACAGAGTCAGAATTTCCACTTGTACAGATTCCTAGGCGACCCCCATGTACAGTCTGAGATGCCCTGTTTTACCACAACCCACCCTGCAACAGGACCGCAGGAACTTATTTACCACGTAGGGAAAGGGTCCCTGACTGCATAGCCTGTATCGTAGGGAAATCCACCTCGTATCTTACGCTACCGGAAACAGAGGCATGCGTTGTAATCCCTTGCTTAGTTTCCCAAGAAGCTGCAAAGAACGAAACACACACATCAGCTGGGTTTTTAACCAAGGCAAAGCAATGATGACGCTTCCTCGGGGAATGTGCTGCTGTCACATTTTTCTTTACTTCCTTTTGGCGTGGGGGATGGGGGTGCCGGGCAAGTACTTAGACAGCCTAGAATCCCTTGGAGGGAAGTCATAGAAAGGAAAATAAGGGTGAAAGACCTCGTGTTTTCTTATCTTAAAAGATAGAGTGAGTTATCTATGCACAAAGGCTTTGCTCTATAAATAAGCATTCTAATAACTATGCTAAGAACTCAATTAATATTGCATGCAAATATAAAAGGGCTGCCTTTTAGTGGGTTGATCTGTTCGCCCCTCATTAGGCTTTGGTTTTACAGGTTTGTTTTCCTTAATACATTTTAGATTTTTAAAATTTAGACAATATGTACACATATAGCATGTATGCATACAGTGTATATACAGGCAAGCATGCACATGTATACAAATAAATGCGTATAGGTATGAATGATAACAGCACTTGCTCTCTCTTGTAGAGAACTATAGAATTTTATTTCATGACCCCTGCAAGCCTAATACCACAAAGGAGCAGCCTCTACCTCCCAAGGCTTGAACTGCAGTGTTTGCTGGTAACACCTTTGTCACTGCCTAAACAAGATATCAATAATTAAATTCCCATTTATAAAGAGAGGAAATTATTCATGCTGTCAGCACTACCCATCAATAACAGGAGGAAACCTAACTATCTCATTACCCCATCATACTGTGTGCAAACACAACTGCCCGTTGTTGACAATAAATATTTGATAAGGGCAGAAGTGAGAAGGATAAACCAAGGGTGCAATGTGGCGCTGTACCAGCACTGCCAGGGGACATGGCCCTGGGGACAGCTGACCTCCTGGGTCTCTCCAAGATTGACCACTGGGCTGGGAGGATAGCTCAGTGATCTAAGTGCCTGCCTGGCAAGGAGCCAAGTTCAATCCCTGGTACTGCATGCTGTGTCAGCCCCAGAACCCTGGGTATGCTGTGCTAGCCCTGAATCCAGGTATGGTGGCACTCACCTATAATCCCAGCACTGGGGAGGCTGAGACAGAAGGATCAGTATAAGTCTGAGCTCCTGTGTAGCAAGCCCTTATATTGAATAAATAAATAAAATTCTATCTCACTCCTGGAAGAATGGCTAACATCAAGAAGTCAGCCAATAACAAATGTTGGAGAGGCTATGGAGAAAAACAAACCCTTCTACACTGTTGGTGGGAGTTAGACTGGTACAACCACTATGGAAATCAGTGTGGAAATTCTGTAAAAAGCTAGGATTCACCTACCTATTCAAGCCAGCTTTTTCCTTCCTGGGTATTTTTCCAGAAGAACTGAAATCTCATGCCACAGTGATATATGTACACCCATGTTTATAGCAGCACAGTTTGTCATAGCTAAATCCTGGAAACAACCTAGATGACCATCAACTGAAGAGTGGATAAAGATGTGGTATTTTTACACAGAGGAGCATTATTCAGCTATAAAACAGAATAAATTTGAGGCTTTTGGGTAAATGGATGCAACTAGAGAACATACTCTTAAGTGAAATAAATCAGACCCACCTTTGCAAGCATCATATTATCTTAGTGTGAGAACTTGAAATAGAACAATGGAATCTGAAGGGTACAACAGATCCTGGGAAAAGGGAATGAACTTATTCAAAAGGAAAGAGTTACTGAGTTGAGAAGAACAGGAGAGGGAGTGGGGGAAAGAGATTTATCTATGTATATAAGCAGAATGGTTTGGGCAACTGTACTGTGCATTTCCACTGGTCTGTGGAAAGAAGCAATTAATGCTTTGTTTTATCTCCTTTTTTCAATTGTACTTTTTCTCTTATTTTCTTATGCATTTCTTTTTTTTTCTTTCTTCTTCCAATTTTACATGCATATATGTGGTAATAATGAATAACTGCTTGGAAGACAACACTATGTATTATAACACATATTGTGAAATTCATATTACTTTGTTAAGTGAAATTCTGTATCACTTGTAATTTGTTATAATTCTAAACTGTACTCTTTTTAAAAATTTTAAATATAAAAAGAAATAAAATAGATTGGCCTCTAGACCAGCTGGAATTCAAGGCAGGCCACCTGTCTGCTTCAGAGTCATACAGCCTTTGTTTGTATCAGTCTAAAATGCAACTAACTTTGGTTCTCTTTTCATTTGTAGCTTTCTTAATAAGTTCCATTTTAAAGTAAGTCATTTATTTGAAAAACTCTGGTACCTGAATGTTCCAACTGAAAGCTTGTGAAAAATGTGGCAATAATCAGTTGGGATCTCTGGGTGCAGGAGGGATATTCCTGCGAGCCCACTGGGAAGCCATTGGGACACTGCTTTACCTCTCGATGCCTGAGTTTGCTCAAGTCAAAGTGGTGACATATGAAGTGCTGATTGTTCTTTCAACTCTTAAATATAGAATTGTTTTTATTTTACAGAAAGTCTTTTCCATTAAAAAAAAAAAGAAGACCAAAACAAAAATCACAAGTGACCCAAAAGTAGAAAGGCAAAGTGATTTTCAGTTTGATATTGACTTTGTTACTGACCTTGGAGAAATAATAACTTCAATATAACACCAGTCATATTGGATTAGGTCCATCTTAATGACCTAATTTTAACTCTGCCCTTTAAAGACCCTACCTCCAAACAGCCACATCTGAGATACTGGGAGTAGAAACCTCAATATAAGAATTTTGCAGCAGCGGAATTTGGCCTAAGCCACAAGTTTTTAAGAATAAAAAAATCCTGGCTGCCTTTCCAACGTACCCTTCAGCTAAGTTCTTCCAAGTCACTAACCCAAAACAGTGCCACAACAGCACCATGCTATGGACAGGGGATGCAGTACCAGCTGGGAACTCCAAGCCAGCATTGATTACTGTGTGGCCTTTGCGCTCCCTACCTCCGAGGAATCCATAAGCAGAGGGGAGGCATGCGCAGTGGGGAGAGCCAAGTGGAAGGCAGAGAACAGGTGTCTGGCTGAGTGGTCTTGCCATCATTCATGCTGCATCAGTCCATCTCAGCATTTATAAAATAATAATAGTTCCAACCACCTCGTGGGGTTATTAAGTGAATCAAAAACATTGTTATGGTTTGAGTCTGATTGTCCCCCCAAAGCGTCATGCGGTCACTGAGCTGGGCTCCTAGAGTTTGTCATTAATTCATGATCCAATGCTGAGATTATGGTATGAGCGGCTATTCCCGCCCCGCCCCCCAGGCGGATAGCTTAAATAAAATACGGGCATGAGAAAGAGGCTGCCACCACGAACTGCTACCCTCTACCATGTGCCACTCTGCCTGGGAGCCAGCCAAGTGTGGACGGAAACCTCCATAAACTGTGAGCTAAATAAACCTTCCTTCCTTAATTTTGGGTGTTGGGTATTTTGTCCCAGCGAGGAGAGAAAAGTAACTCAGACAGAAATACAGATATCTTTCTGCAAACCTGCTCCCTTGGCCCTAATGGGTTTTCAAAAAATAATAGTTAAGGGCCAACAAGATAACTCAGAGGAATGTGCACCTGATTAGGACCAGGGTTCGATTCCTGGCATCACATGCTGTGCAGGCCCTGTCCCCGGGCACACTGAGCCATGGAGACCAGGTGTGGTGGCTCACGCCTGTAACTCCAGCGCTGGGGAGGCTGAAACAGGAGGATCACTATGAGTCTGATCTGTGTAGTGATACCCTATACCAAATACATTAAAATAATAGTAGTAGTAAACTAACATTTCATAAGCACAGTATTTATGAAGCTGCTTTTACTTAAAAGACAAAATGACACAAGGTCCCAAGTTCAATTTCCATCACCAGAAAACAAAAAAAGACAAAATGAACCAAGTCAGTTCTGGATGATGAAAAAAGAAATATTAGCCTGTCTAGCAGGTTGAGCTTGTGGAAATTTCTCAATATTTTTATCAATATATTTGGACTTGAAGCATATCAATACATTTAGGATGACTTTGGAAAACATTTATCAAGATTCCTTCTAGATGCCACTGCATAAGACATGATTCTTGCCCAGTGATGGGGGAGCTTCTTTGGTTTCCTGGTAATGAGATGGGACTGTCAATGTAATTAGAATTTGTGTCCAATAACAATTCCATCACAAAACCATGGGTTTATACCTACTTTGAAATTTCTTTTAAGGCAGACTGAGTTTCACATCATTTTTACATTACATTAAATGACATTGATTGCTGGAATACAGATACTTCCTTAAAATGCTTGAATGCTGGAAAGTGCTATGAGAAACACAGTCTAGGTGAAGATGGAAAATATAAGAGTGAAAAGTGGAGATTATGAACTAGGACTTTAACTCTTAAAAGAATACTTTGAGTCTTATGACATTCCTCTGATCTTCTGCAAATCCTTAATTTGAATGTAACCTCACCTGGAACATTGTAATATATCATTTTCCACTGAGTTAGAGCTGGTAGGCTTTCACCATTTGAGCTTATGTAAGGATGAAAAGTATGATCTTAGCTGAAGTAGAACTGTGATGTACATTTCACAATGTATGTACCTGCTTTCCTATCTGGAGCCACTTCCTGCTGTAGAACATTCCAGGAACACTATTACAAATGGAGGGGAGAAGATGAAGATGATGAAAAAGAAGAGGAGGGAAAGGAGAGAGGAGAGAAAGAGGGGAGAGAGAGACAGACACACAGACAGACGACAGACGACAGACAGACAGAAAGACGGACAAAATTAACCTCTAAGTCCCCATTTCACATGCCATATACCAGCAGTGGTGAACCTATGGCACTCAATATTTTTCTTTTAAGACAAAAGATATTGATGTATGACTTGGATTTTTTTGTTTTGTTTTGTTTTGTTTTTATGTATTTAGTACAGGGTCTATAGGGTCTCAATACATATATTGGACTCATAGGATCCTCCTGTTTTCAGCCTCCCAAGCACTGGGATTAAAGGCATGTGCTACCATACCAAGTTTCAATCACTATCTCAGCATATCCTGAGGGGGAGGCCAACGCCACAAGCCAGGGATTAAACCCCAGCCACTGTACTCTGCCTAAGCAGGCACTTTAACCCACTGAGCTATCTTGCCAGCCCTTCAGTTGTTTGTTTGTTTGTTTGTTGAAACTAAAACCTCAGTATTCAGTTTTAATTGTAGTGCTGGCACTTTGCAATAAGTGAGTTTTGTGTTACAGTTTGGGCATTCAGTCCTTAACAGGCTCGCCACAGTGCTCTATATTACCAGGAATGGACAGGCGCTAGTAAAGCTAAAAGAGAAGAAAAGAAGAAATAAAAACAGCAGGTGTTTCAAAGGGAACCAGAACATTATTGTTCCTATTCCTGGGTAGGAGACTGAAAAAAATGGAGTTGAAAGTAGCATCCAACAGGATGCAGGCAGAAGTCGGAAGGCCTGGTGTCAGTCCCTCTGCGGCACTTACTCGCTGTGCAATCGTAGGCACATTCTTAACCTCTCCATGCTTCTGTTGTCTCTTTTGAAAGTATAAACATATAAACATTCACTTTGAAGGCTTGTCCTGAGAATTAAGAGCGCTAAGCAATGCAGAGGAATTAGGGCTATGCCTAGCAATGTGAATACAGATTAGCCACTGCTATTGTTACTATTGTTGTCAAAAAGGCTCCATCCCCCCCTAGATCAGAATTTTGCCTCTGGTTAAGATATTTCCAAGGGTGTCAACATCAAAGTCAAATGTAGGAGACATATGTTCTGGTCATCTTGCCAGGCAAGAGGGATGGGCTGATCCTCTTTTCCAGCTCTCATACCGAATTAATCAGCTTTCCTGTCTCTGACAAAATTCCCAACATGTGAGCACCTTAAAGGAGGAGACACTGATTTGACTCAGTTTCTGTGGCTTTATTCCTTTGGTTGCTGGCTGGTTCCAAGGTAGAAACAGCATGGCACGAGGATGTGACAGAGGGCACCTGCTCACCCCAAGAAAATCAGAGAGAAAAGGGAAGGGCTAGAAGCAGGAACATACCCTTCCAGTCCCACCCCAGATACCCTCTTCTTCCAGCCAGGCCCACCTCCCCACAGCCCATTTAGCCGTGAATACCTGAGTGGATGAGCCCACTCATGAGTACAGCACACCATGCTCCAAACACCTTCTAAAAGCTCTACCTCTGAGCATTGTAGATGGAGACCGCACATATGTTAGTGAGGGCAACACACCACCAAGGCTACACCCTAGAGCAGGAAGAAATCAGAAAGACAATACTGTCTATTTCACAGACTTGGTAATAAAGACTTAATTCAGATTAGCTCTGCTTGAATTTCTCCTACCCTAGCAAGGGAGGCACAGGGCTGCAGTGGGAATTACACCCCTGACCATGGAGTAGCCCCTCATCTTCATACACTCAGATGATACTGCAATTATCTGTCTGTCTCCTCATTGTGGTATTTTCTAATATTGCTAGACAGGAAAGTGGTCCAGAAGAGAAAATTTCAATTCTTTTCCTCCTTTCTCCTAGAAAATCTAGCACTCTGACTCATACTCAGTAGGGAGTGGGGGAAACTGTTGTTTAAAAATAGTGACTTAGCTTAATTTACAATGATATAACTGCCATTATTCCTTCCTGACCTTAGCATGACTTAACAGATAAACATAAACAGAAGTCATTAAAGAAATTCCTAATAAAAAATTTCAAATTCCTTTTTATTCTGAATATCCCTAATCATATTCCTTATACCTGTATGCTAAAGAAAAACACAAACAAACCAGTTTCCCACAGGGCCTCTGCGTCAGTGCATTACGATGC
>NDGN011469071.1:0-12442 GCA_002564285.1 Tympanoctomys barrerae | reverse complement strand
GCCAGGCAGGCACTGTGCCTCTGAGCTATATCCCCAGCCTTGCTTTTTGAAGCTAGTCTCGTCCGTACTATACCCACCCCTGGTCTATCCTTCCTCTGTAAGCTGGTCTCGCCCGTACTATCCCCCACCCCTGGTCTATCCTTCCTCTGTAAGCAGTGCTTAGATCTCACACTCAGTGTGTCAAATGCTGCTTCTGCATTTGCTGACAAAGCTGATGTGGCGAAGATACACCTTTGTGCTCAGGTGACAGTTTTCACTGATTACACAGGTGCTATTAACTGTTTTAAAAAATGAAACATTCTGAGACAATAAAGAAATTGAAGGCTTTCATAAATATTACAGGAATTTTGCTAATAAAGTTTTAGATAGGTTGTCAGTGCACACTTCCATCATACATGATCATGCAGGTTGAGAATGTTGCATAAATTAGCTTTTGTTAATATTGAGGGGTCCTACAGAAGATGAGAATAAAGAATCTATGAGAAAGAGGAGACACACTTTTTAAGGATTCCACCTTCTAGAGCGTCAACGTTTCCAAAAGAATAAACATATGTAAGAAATATATACACATTTATACAGCACTTTTGGTTCTATCATAAATCAGAGAAAGTGAAACCTTTTCTGATTATTCAGTAGGACTTCTATTATCATTAATGTGTGAAACACAAAAACAATAAGATATTCTGTAGTAAACACCTAAAAAGTGGCATTGTTTGAAGTCACATACTTCAATAAAATAGAATCCAATGAACCTATTGTTACATTATTGTTCCTTTAAATATTTTGAGTTTCAGAGTAGCTGAGGTTCAAAACCATCACCCAGCTGGAGCAGGCACAGCACAGCATCCAAAGGCATCTTCCTGTCCTCATCACCCAAGTTGTGAGTTGTCACTCTAGCCAGCCCTGGACACATCAGCCTTCACCAAGTGACTGGTGGAGACCACCTCAAAGAAGCTCTGAGCAGGATTTAAATTAACCAAATGGCTTTCCATGCTTATCTGTGAGTCTGTCCAAGGCTGAGGGCCCTTGTCTGGAGATGAGCGGTGGACTCAGAGTAAGTGAACCTCTGTGAGTCGCTGGTTCCTTCTGAGGCATGAGGGGGCCTATGAAGCCATGATACCTCTAAAGACAAGCAGGGCCACAGGAAGGACACCTGGCTCCAACCAACCTCAGTTAAGTAGAGAAAGTCTGTATTTGTAGGCTTCTCACTTCTGCAGTGAATGCCTTCCTGGTTAATAACACAGTTAGTTCTCTCAAATTAACATAATGTACTACTTGAGGAAGTCCTTGAATGGGGACTCCTAAGGTCCTGCTCAGATTCCCCCTCTTTCTTCAGTATCTCCCTCCTTTATGTGAAAACCAAATAAATACTGGCTACCCAGAGAAGTTCTTTATCTTAGCCCTGAGAGAATCTTGATTTCTGTTACAAGTCTCTGAACTTCCTGGAGCCCTAAAATCATGCCTTTTCTCTTTTATAAAAGCCTTCATCATGCATAAGCTTGTGAGATGACAGATCTTATCAGTCCCTAATAACTAAGGAGTCATATAATGGTTAAGTGACCAAATGGGGACGGTCACTGCCTTTAATTCCTTATGAAAATCACTTCATGTAGTCTCAAATTAACACCAAGAGACAAACTTTTTTTTTCTGTTACAGATAAGGGTAGATGATTAGCTAAAGAGAAACTGCTATGCGGCCAGACGATGAAACAGAAGTTAATAAGATATTAATGTCATCCACAGCTTTTGATTTAGCTGTCACATGATATTCCTTGACCATACCATCTTAGTTTGTGATTACTTGTGAAGCACCTGTTTCAGGCAGTTTTGCTCACACCTATTAAGTTAAATGGAATCATGGGTCTCTATGGTCAACTCTGTTTTCATGGAGATAGTTACATTCATTCCTAACTCAATGAAAGTCATCTGTAAGTTAAAACATTTTAGCATTGTTCAATTCATATTAAATTAACAAGGCACGATCACACATTTATACATCTGAAAGACTGAAGCATCTCATACCTCACTAAACTGTTAGCACTGTCAGGGTCTTGTGCCAGAACAGTGCCAACCACGGTCCCAATTTTGGCATTTTCATAGACTTCCATGATGTACGATGGCATGGAAAAGAGGGGCGGTTCATCTACATCTCCCACGATGATCTTGAGCATGGTAGCATCTTTAAAAGGACCCAGATGAGAGAATCGAAAATCAAGGTGTGTATTTGCTCCTTCGATGTTGAGGGTGTATGACTTCTTTTTCTCATAGTTTAATGGCTGTGGAGTACACAAAGTTTCCATATTATTTCTTTCATATTTTTCAGAGAATGAATAATGTTTTTCATTTGTGGAAAAGTACCAGAGAAAGAGATCATTCAACCTCTTTTCTAGTTAAGAGTGTATATATTTTTTAATATTCCAAGAACTCAGAAGCACAAATGAATACTTTTGAGATTTTCTCTAAAATAATTTATACCATTTTACAAATTTAAGATTCCAGAAGTTGCTACAGTAGATTGATTTCAAATGAAAGTGAATGTAGGTTTCTTTTCTTAATTTTAGTAAGTCCTTTTATCTTTGTTTAGAAGCAAATTGATCAAAACTCATGAAAATGCTAGCCTAAATCAATAATAATTTTATAAAACACTAAATAAATTCATAACCAGATATAAAAATAATACAGTTTTTTTGTTACCAGGGAACAAACTCAGTACCTTGTGCTTTGCAGGCAGGCCCTTATGCCACTGAGCTACCTCCCCGCCAAGTATAATTCTTTATAAGAAATCAATATGCTTTTTGATGACTTTAGTTGTTATTCCTCTCTAGTGACTTACAGTATCTTAATTTACATTTGCATTTAAACAAAACATCTCACATCATTCATTTCTAAAAATTAATTTTAATTGATAATAACTGTACATACCTATGGGGTACCGTGTAATATTTTGGTGCAGGTGTACACCATGTAATAAGGAACTCAGGCTATTTACATCACCCACCATCTTAAATGTTTGTAACATTTTTGACATGGACAACTAAAATCATTTTTCTTACCTTTTTTGAATTATACATGTAATATTGCTAACTATCATCCCTCTTCTGTATAACAGCACATCAAAATGTATTTCTTCTGTATGTGTCTTTAACATGTTACTGAATCTTTCCTTATCTCCACTGTGGTTCTGCAGACCTCCCATCCTCCTGTAACCATTCTGTAGATGGAGGGAGATTTTTCTACATTTCGTAGAAGAATAAAATCATGCAGTCTCTGTCTTTATGTTTCAGATTTAGTACACTTAACAATATCATCTCCAAGTCCCTCTAAGCTGCCACAGGTGGCAGGGTTTTATTGAACTTTTTGTTGAGTAACATGTACTTATTGATGAACTATATATTTATATTATATTATCTACATTCATTCATCATAGATGGTCATACAAGTAAATTGCATATCTTGCTGTTGATAGTATTGAAAGAAATATACAATTGCAGATACCTCTTCAGAGCTCTGATTTCACGTCTTTACATATGTGCCTTGTAGAGAAATTACAGCCAAATGATTTTTGATCAAGGCAAGATCACACACTGGACAAGGGCACTCCCTTCAATAAATGCCACGGGTGAAATGTGACAAATGAATAGAAGAATGAGATGAGACAGTGACAGTCATAACACACAGAAAACAAGGCACATGCGCTACAGATACAAATGTAAAATTTGGAACTAGAAAACTATTAGAAGAAAACAAGAGAAGTACTTCAGCAATTTCATCTGGGGAAAATTAGTTTTTCAAATTTTGAAATGATACTTTTGTGGCTTGTGTCCAGATATCCCCCCCCAAACCTCATGGATGCATAGGTGGGGCTTTTTCAGGGGTGGCTAGACCTAGACCCCTTGCTGCGTTGCCAGCTTCTTTCCACTGTCCACTGCGCGTCCTCCACTATGGCTCTCTGCCACGCCCCCTGCCTTGGAGCCAGCTGACCATGGGCTAACTGAACCTTTCCTTCTGTAACACTGGCTTTTGGGTATTTTGTCTCAACAAAGAGAGAAAAGTAAATAGGTAGACATCAAAACATAGGTTAAGAAAAACCCGAAATACCTAATGAATGAAATAAGATCAAAGTAAAAAAAAAAAAAAAATCATTCTGCACGGAATAAAAACACAGCAGTAGACTGAAGTGATAATAGAATGAGAGAAAATATTTGCAAATTATATATCTGAAAATAAGTTAATATCCAGGATATAAAATAAATGGAAAACGAGTCAATTTCAAAATAAAGGAATGAACTACAAATAGAGTTAGCTAAACAACTTGTAGACTTCTTTCCAAAGAAGATGTACAAATATTGAAATGGTCATTAACAAGAACCTCTGTGCCACTCTTCATCGGGGGCACACAAGTCCAAATGCCAGTGGGATATCCTTTCACTCTCAGCCAATGCGCATACTCCAAGTGACATCGAATGCCCACCGTGGAGAAGGATGTGGAAAAGGAGGGTCTTCTAAAGTGGCAATGCATGGAGCTGGGGAGATGGCTCAGTGGAATAAGCGCTTCCCTGGCAAGTGCAAGGACCTGAGTTCAATCCCCGGTTCCACAAAAAAACAAAACAAAACAAAAAAATAAAATGGCAATGCAAGTGAAATTTATTATATCTACTAAGCAAATGAGTATGGAGGTACCCTAAATATCTCTCTCACATGCCACATACCATTAGATCCAGCAATCCCAGTACTGTTTGAAGAGTCATTGATTTATTTATACATCACCATCATACTTTTCAGTTGTTTGGTTTAAATTTACCTCCATTTAGAAAATATGAATAATTTTTAGTTTTTAAAGCATTTTTATTTTATAAAAAATTAATACAGATTTGTTTAAAAATCATTTTGTTTAAATTTTTAATTATTTTTCTATTTTCTGGTATACTTTCATTGATTTTAATTTCTATTCCCTTTATTGAATTTTTTTTTCTTCAGATCAATTTATTTTGTAAAATGTAGTTCTCTTTCTATTTCTACATTTCTAGTATTTTAAATTTGTAATCCAATTAGCAGATCATTACAATGTGTTTGAAGTTTTGTCCTTGTTTTTGGGGTGTAAACCTGATATTTACCTTCTGTTGAGAATGCACGTCTTGCATTGAATTTGACTTAGTGCACAGTGATGAATCTGACCCGTCTGTGCTTCATGTAAAAGACTGCACTATCTACAGCAAGTTAAAAATATCATAAACAGGCACTACGCAGTACTTGGCATGAGTGCTACAAGAACATCAAGAGTTACGAGTATTAGTAAAGTTAGAGAGTTGAAGATATGTGCGCAAGCAGCTCAGTAGTAACCCAAGAGAGAAAGCCTTCTTAGGAAGCACTGAGTGTCTGTAAAGTCCTAAGCAGACTGCATGTAACTTTTCCTAGGAACTGAAATCAGCTGAGGTTTATTTCTAACTATGTGAAAGTTTCCCTTGTTAGCTTAGTATACACGGTGGTGCAGGAAGCTGTCTCCTATATTGGACACGATGCTGTGACTATTGATGCTGGTCCTCCTGATAAAAATTTGTGGGGAAAAAGCAAAATAGATATTTTTCATCTTTCTGATTCCCATTGATTTTGCACTACCCTGATTCCAGCTTGCAATTTCAGAGAATAAACATTCCTACTGGATGATCAGTCTTTTCTTCTTCACAATTTCAGAAATCAATCACTTGTTATGGAAGATCTCAGAGGATTTTCCCTAAGAGCAAATGCCTTAATTCATTTAGGCTAAGAGAGAAAACTATAGACTTGGTAGATCAAGAAACTTAACTTAATTTGTGTTGTTCTGCAGGTTGGCAAGTACAAGGCCAACATACTGGTATTCTGTTGAGGTGAAAATTGTATGAATGGAAAACAGCAGTTTTATTTCCAACCCAGATATTAAAAACCTGGCTTTGGAAAAACTACTAGGGTCATGTGGACATAGTTAAAGCTTGGACACTACAATATTTTACCAGGGCTTTTAAGAAATAAAAAATATATATAGCATTTTTAAAATCCCAAATATTCAAAGGTTTATAATATAAAATATACTTGTTCATAGAGGGTATGAATATGATTTTAAAGATATTTTAAAATTTATTGAATGAGCACATTATGACCTACAAATTAGGAATAGTTTTCTTTTAATAGGATATAAATTAAAAATAAATTGCCAGATTGATTAACATACATCTTGTATAATAATTGACACAATTCTGGTCTAAACTGTCATACTGTAATTTTTTTCTATCATTTCCCTCTCCTTTACATTAGCAAGTGACCACCACTGAGCTGACTAATCCATCAATAAACCTTATTAAAAATGAAACAGCCTGTTCTAAAAGCTGCACATTTGTTCCTTCAGGAATGGGACAAATGGCTGAGAGCAGCTTTGGCTTTGAAGAGCTGGAATGACAGAACCTGGGCACACTGAGCATGGAAGGCAAAAGCCCTGGAAGATTTACCATTTATTTAAAATCAGTGTGTATAACTCAATATACAAACATGCATTTGGGTTGAACCTTTTTACCATGAAAGGCTTCATAGTGGCTAAGCTTCTTCCCATGAAATGTGTATGTGTTGAACACATTAAAACAAATCGGAATGTATTTGGTTTACTAGGGTAGATTAGCACACCTTTATCACAATATTAGTAGATTTTAAGTCCTTTCTTTTTATTACTCATATTGTGGAGTTTTTATCATTATAACACTCAGGGAAATTTGTGGAAGAGGTTTTGGCCACCTCCTATCCTATCTAATAATACTATCAAGCTGTGCATGAAAAATGGCATATGTCTCTTTGCATTTTCCACCAAGTCCCTTGGCAAGCCGGCTGTCATATGTTTAACATTAACCTACGTACTGCTCAGGTGCAGCCTGTTTATGTGGACACATGCGTTTGTGTTCATGATCGTATAATATATATTTAAATCCCCTCCGGCAGTGATAATGATTTTGAGAGATTTGTTTGCCAGGACTGACAGATGGAGGGATGGGGACCCATCTGGAGCCACAGAGGAGTGAGAGGAGCATCTCACGTTGGAATAGGAAATGAGGAGCAGATGAATCAATGTAAAGAGAGGTATTTAACAGCCTCATTTATAAAGAGAGTTGAGTGAAGCTGAACTTCAATAGAGAGAAATCCTGACAGGAAATAATCCACCCATATTTACTCCTGTATTAGGACTGTGCGTACACTATAGAAAGCATATTACTCACTTTCACAGCAACCACAGCAGTTCATAAAGAAGCATTGGCGCCGGAATTATTTTCCTAGACCTGTAACTGGGGGAAGCTGTAAAATATACCCATCACCTATATATTTTAGAGATCTTCCAGAATTTTCTAGCAATCTTTTAACTTTTGAGAAATTCTGTCAGGAGGGCTTTACTGTGCCTAGTGAACAGTACATTTTTTTTCCTGAAAAAGGGCCCATCAAGACTAGGATATTTGGAACAAGAGAATCAGTTTATATCATTCCTGATTTTAATGAAAAAGTGATATCAAAATGGCTTTAAAAAGAAAAGAAAAAATTATCTATGTTATGGAGGTATCACAGAAAATAATAACATTCAATATCCAGTTGGGCGTTTATAAGGCAATAAAACATATATTCATTCACCTTGGCCTGGGGATAGACTGGACTTGTAGTGATCCTCCTGTGTACAACCTCCCAAGTGCTGGGCTTCTAGGCATGCACTCCCACGCCCAGTCTCAATTGCCATCTCAGTGTGCCTGGGGGTGGGGTTGGCATGGCGCCCGAGGGATCAAACCCGGTCCCTGTGTCTGCCACAGGCTCTTTAATCTGCTGAGCTATCTGGCCAGCCTGATATGTAAGTTCATACAGACTGTGATGGCGCATGATACTGAATAGAAACATTTTCATATTGTCAAATATATGTGCTTTTGTTGTTACTAGGTGGATCATGGTCACAGTCAGATTGAACAAGCTAAAGAAAGATGGGGAGGGCCGGCGAGATAGCTCAGCAGAGTAAGCACCGGCTTAGTTAGGCGCAGGCATCGGGCTTTGATCCCCAGCCCCACATGCTGTGCCGGACCTGTCCCCGGGTGTGCTGAGCAGGCCACGGGGACTGGGTGTGGTGGCGCACTCCTGTAATCCCAGTGCTGGCTAGGCTGAAAACAGGAAGATCACTAGGAGTCTGAGATGCCTAGTGAGACTCTGTACCAAATACATAAAAAAAGAAGAAAGAAAAAAAGATGGGGAAGTAGTTCTTTATTTTAAGGTGTTCATAACTCTGTAAGAGGGCTTTGGTTTGTGGTGACTTTATGTTATTACTAATATCATAGATCTTGCTTTGTTAAGGTGTTTGGAGGTGGTTAGGGTGTGGTTATTTGAATGTGATTCACAACATATTATACAACTTTAGAAAAGTGCTGAACTTTTTTTTCCTTTGGAAATCTTCAAGTCTACATTACCATGCAGCATTCAAAAGAGAAACACATACATATCAGGGAAATGTGGAAATGACTAATATAACAATTTTACAGTGAAATATTTGAGGAATAATATCATATTTTCTTTCATTTTGTAGAATTTGGTTTTAGACTCTGTACAGAAAAAAAACCTTACATCATTGATGCTCACTCACATTTAGAAGTGATAGAATCAGAGTTGCTAAATTTAATCAGTTTCCTGAATACTCAATTAAAATTTAATTTAGGGTAATTTATGATTATGTTTGGTAAAATGTTTCAATAATAATGTGTAAAGTAGTTATAAAAAGAAATTATTTGTTGTTTATTTTAAAATTAGAATCCGGGCTGGGGAGATAGCTCAGGAGTCTAAGCACCTGCCTGGTAAGGACCAGGACCCAGGTTCATTCCCTGGTACTCCACGCCATGCGGGTACTGAAGACAGATATGGTGGCACCAGCCTGTAATCCCAGTGCCGGGGAGGCTGAGGCAGGAGGAGCACTATGAATCTGACATGCGCAGAGAGACCCTGTATCAAGTAAGTAAAAAATAAAATGAAATTCGACTCTAAGTTGTGTTAGGAATGAAGACGCCGTTCCTCAGGCCCTGCAACCCGGCCGCTGCCTCTCATGAGTCGGGAGGGCCCCACGAGCAGTGGGCACAGCTCAGGGAACTGCTGCACGGGTGACCTTCACTGTGGTCACACGCACAGTTGTCTTGTTTCAGTGAAGTCACCAAGACATGCTGCTCTGCTACCAATTAGAGTTTCTTCCTGTCGCGGGCCCTCCCCTCCCCTTAAAACCTCCACAAACTCATTCATATGCAAATTAAATAACTAAATGCTGCAGGGGCCAGCAGCTCACCTGCGGCCCTCAGCAGAGCAGACCCCGCCTGACCTCAGCTTTCTTGTGTCGACTGCTATCTTCTCAATCCCTCTGGAGTCTCCGTGGAATGAGGCCCTCTTGAGGCCCTGTGTTCTCCCTGTCACCATTAACTGTGACACATTCATGGCTCACATATTCATGTCCGTGACGCTCATTGCTAGAGGGAGTCTTACTTGTCAGGAAAGAAAGAAATGACCAGGAAGTCCAATCTGTATGGACAGCTCTTCAGCTTTAAAAAATCAAAATTGTCTTTATATATGATAGCTTTTATAAACTGTGCAATAAACAGAAGTCAATGTCATATTATTCATCGTAGCATAGATTTTTTTTTCTAATATTGCACTTTCCAAGTAGTTTCTCTTATATCCCATTTACGATATGCCTTATTCTAGCAGAATGTTTAGAAGGCTTCTATGAGCACTGACATGCTATTCAATATTTGCATTGTTTTATTTTGTTAATCCTCTCATGTTAGTTTTCTTGGCCCATCATGGCAAAATACCACAAATAAGACAGAATCAAACAGTAAACATGTATATTTCTTGATATTCTAAATGAAAGCTTTGGCGTACTTGTTAGGTCTGTATTTCCCAGCTCCTGTATCTTCCCTGGCTTTCTATGAAGGGAGGGCCCCTTACGTGGCTCGCATTCAACTCACTGTAGTGCAACATCCTACAAGACAAGATGTCAAGTTTGTTCAGAAATCCCTCCTGTGCCGTGCGAGTGATAAAGATTTGTTTCAGGGCAGACTTAGAATTTGTATCCTTTATGCACACTGTACATGCAGCGGCCAGCAGATGTGCACGATTAGAGAGCAAAAACTCAAGCCACCAAGTGTTATTTTTAAGTTATGAAACAGGAAAATTATCCCTGCTGGATTTTAAAATTGTGGTTAGAAACGACCTTATTTGTCCCATCGTTTTCCTTTGGAATGTCAGGGTCTGTTACGGTAATGCTCTGTGTCATCTAGGACTATGGTTTCCTAGCAGGTAACTGATTTTCTAGGTTGAGGCTATATACATACAAATTGTAGTTATAGGATGGAAATCAAGAGTTTAACTCCTGCCTGATTCTGATAACGAGAGTGAAAACATTTTGAGATTTTTCATTTTGTTTTATTTTGTTTTTTTTTTGAGACAAGCTCTGGTTATGCAGTTCAGGCTGGCCTTGAACTCACTTTGTAGGCCAGGCTGGTCTCGAACTTGCAAGGATCTTCTTGCCTCAGGCTCCCAAGCACTGGGATTACAGATGTGCACCATCATGTACTGAATGGGCGTGGCGACTTAGAGGGACCTGAGGATAACGTCACCTTATTTTATCCAGGAAGTAGACATAAATTTTGAGTTACAATTAATTCATATAGCAAACATAGCTTGAGTGGTTTTCTTGAAATTCCCCTTAACTGAAAATTCAGTGATAAAATTTCCTATGTGTAAGTTACTGTAGAAGGTAGAGGAAGCCTCCTGGGGGGGCAGCTAAGACAACCACAGATGCACATACAGAGATAAGCGTGACCTGTTCCTAGGCCAGAGGAAGGGCCCTGGGCTCTCCACAACCTGGAGAAAGCAAGGGACACCCGATGCTTCTGGTTTATGGGAACAGACAAGTCAGCCTGCAGAGCCGCGATCTGCATCTCTCATTTCAGGCTCCTCATTTGAAGCTTGGTAGCACTTTGCTAGAATGTAGTATGTAGTCATTTGGTTCATTTTACAAGTGCAAGGAAAACTTATTATTTTTTAGTGTGTCAGAAGATTCCCCTGGCATTGAAATTATTTGCTGTTTCAGATTTGATAAAATTCTGTAAAAAATCGTTGAGTCAGACGTGCTTGGGGAGGTGGTACGGTCATGAACTTCTTATTTCACTATATTGAAATAAGTTCATATGAATTTACTATTTAGCTGAAGCTGCTCTTATTAATTTTATCAAAAATATACTCTATGTAATATCTATTTTGTAGAATCAAGAAAATACTATAACACTTCTCATTTCATCTAATCATTTTTCTGTTAATCCATTCCTTTTATGAAGAAACACAGTTAACAGTTATTCTGCTTTAATCTGTCTAATCAGGATATAAAAATTATTATATATTCCTGTTTTCTAAATTTTGTCACTAATATTTTGTTCTTATTTTCTTTATTTATTTAATCAATCTAACTGTATAGCTTTCTTCTCTGGGAAGTATCTAGAAATATGAAGAATTTTTCAGAATACTTAATTTCTATCATATTGTATTTAGCCATTTTCCTGTTACTGGGACAAAATACCCAGCAGCTACTATTTGAAGAAAATGAGGCTTAATTACAGGTTCTGTGGGTTCAGTCAGTGGTCAGCTGGCTTAAAGGCAGAAATAGCTGAGCAGAAATGAACACTGCAGAAAACAGCTGCCCAGCCCATGACAGCCAGGAAGCAGAAAAAAAAGGAGGAGCTGGGGGAAAGAGCCCACCACTCTAGGACACAATCCACTGGTTTAGCTTTTTCAGCTAGGCTCGACCTCCGAGCAACAAATTCAGCTATCAACTCATCAACACAAACACTTATTGAAACATAGGAGATGTGAACAAAAGTATGGTTAATATTTAAAATTTTAAGAATCATAATAAGAAATACTTTATCCTTTATCCCCCCAGAACATTCTCACAGCTTCAACTACACTTCTCTGATTGTTCTTGCCATGTTCTGAAGCAGTTCTGAAAGATTTTTATTGTATCTTTCTGGGGTGTACTAAAATATGCAGAGTGCTGCTGCCCATTGTCCTCCATGAGACAGGCAGGGTTATGGGGTTGTCAGTGGGACCCCACCACCTCACCAGCGCTGTGGGCTCTGTCTGCCACTGTGTCACTTCCGGCTCTTCCCTAAATGTCAATGAATGGCAAATGTTTGTGTTGATTTAGAACACTGAACCAGCCCTGATGGCACAGCCCAAAGTCACTCATGATGGAGGACTTCCAAAACCTTTTCAGAAAGTGGTAAGAAAGACAGAGTAAGTGTGGTTTAAATTAGGAGGATATTTTGAGATGGATTAATGAAAGTGTGTCTTTTCCTGATATATATATATATATATATATATATATATATATATTCCTGATATATATATATATATATAT
>NDGN011469067.1:1676-12836 GCA_002564285.1 Tympanoctomys barrerae | reverse complement strand
AGCTAAACCTCACTCCTAAGGTGCAGCTGTTAGAATGCAACTACATCACGCAGGTAAGAGCGCAGGTTTTGGCCACATTCACTACTTAGATATGGAGGTTGTATTTTCATGTGGTGGCCATTTCCAGGAATCAGAGGTAGAAGATTGGTGTAATCTGTGGCAGTCTTTTAAAAGTGTGGTTATGAGGGCTCAGAGAAGGAGAGGAGCTCGCCTTCATCCTCTCCTTACTGTTTCTACTTCCAGAACAATGTTATCAAGGGAAGAGAGGGATCTTTCCTGCTGTAACCTGTTCCGGAAGTGTGTCCCATACTGAGAGTTGACAAAATAAGTAAATAAAGCTAGGGGATTTTCAGAAAAGTACAAAAGGAACCTACACCAACCAGGAAAACTTGGATGATGGTGGCTTGGAACTTGAGACTTGGCTTAGCAAAATCTCACACAGACCAGACAGATCAAACTCAGGTCCTTGTGCTTTGCAGAAAGGCACTTATGCCACTAAGTTATCCTCCCAGCCTGAATTATAGATTTATTTTTAAATTTTTAAAATCTATTGATTTATTTATTTGATACAGGGTCTTGCCATGCAGTTCAGGCTCCTAGTGCTCCTCCTGTCTCAGCCTCCCCAGTGCTAGAACTGCAAGCTTGTGCCATCACATCCAGTTTCAGTGGCTAGTTCCACATGTAATACCAGAGATGGAACTCACGTCCTTACACTTGCCAGGCAAGCACTCCTGCCACTAAACTATCTTCCCAGCCCTGATTTGTAGATTTTTAAGGGTTCTCTCACCTCCAGTCTGTTGGTGGGAATTACTCATCCTAGTAGTCAAATGATGTCGGTTTGTGAGGCCAGGTAGTATAGAAATAACACACAGGGCCCAAATCAATTAATTATTTAATAATTACTTTTAGATTATTTAACTTTTTTTTCGGTCCTGGGAAACAAACTCAGGACCCTGCATATGCCAGTCAGGCACTTATGCCACTGAGCTATTCCCCCAGCCCTTATTTTTAGATGTATGAGAACGCTTTATCTTGAAATAAGTTTGTTTTTTTAAAGGCCCAAGCAGTGAGCCTTCTGTGTGCTGCACAACCCTGCGCCTAGCCGCTCAGCTGTGCTGCTGCACACAGAACGTGACGACGGAGAGCAGGCAGGGCAGGCGGGCTCTGGTGACTACGACTCGGTTTAAGTGAAATACAGAAATTTCTCCCTCCAAACACAGCAGAGTAATAGAAGCTGGGTTTAATCTCTTGCATTAGAAAGCTGGACAAAACCTCTGCCAAGCAGGTGGCTGCCTCCCCCAGGGCCACAGTCTGCTGTGTCCTGTAAAATATTCAAAAGAAATGAGACCTTTGGCTTGGACTGGGCACCCCGACTTTGGAACCAGAGCTACCTTAGGAAACGCCTTCAGGGGACCTTTTAGTTTGCAGATCAGGAAGCAGAATCAGAAGCGGCGGGTTCGAGATCACACTTCTACATTCCAGATTCCTTTAGGCCTCGGTAGGCTTCTGCAGGCCGGAGAACAAGGGTCAGGTAGTAACTTGAGATGTATGTGTTCACTTTTTTCTCTCTGCCTCCTCTTAATTTCATTATTATTATTGTTGTTGTTGTTGTTGTTGTTGTTATTATTATTATTGGCAGAACCAGGGATTGAACTCAGGCCCTTGCGGTTGCCAGGGAAGTGCTTATCCCACTGAGCCATCTCCCCGGCCCTTCATTATTATTTTTAAAAAATTTCTCTTGGAAGTTTTTTTAACCTAAAATTTTATCTTATTTAAATAATATTTCAGTCTCTCAATCTTCTGGAAGGCTTAATCCCCTCCAAAGAGGAAGGTGGCGTTTCAAGTGTCAGTCACCTTCACAAATTGTTCGTCTTCGGCCTGATGTGGAGCATAGGAGCCCTTCTGGAGTTGGAGAGCAGAGAGAGGCTTGAGGTCTTCCTACGACGTCATGAGAGCAAGCTGGACTTACCAGAAATACCTGCAGGCACAAACCAAACCATGTATGAGTTTTACGTTACCGATTATGGTAAGAACAGCAAATTCTGTCTTTTTTAAAATGGGAAAAATACAAGTTTTCAAGAACTCTTCTATGAGACAATATGAACAACATAATTTTTAACACCATTTCAAAAGAACCATCTAGGCAAGAGATAGTAGGATTTTTTTTTAAATACAGGATCTCACTATACAGCTCAGACTCGTAGTGATCATCCTGTCTCAGCCTCCTTAGTGCTGGGCTTACAGGTGTGCGCCACTACATAGTTCCAGGTGAGCATGGCCTGTGGCACCAGGGACTGAACCAGACAGGCGCTTAGACCACCGAGCTGTCTCCCCATATAGTAGGATTTTTGCATATTAGCCATGCCAGGAAACTGGTATAGAGAAGAATCCTGCCTTTTTCTTTTGGAGTAACCCAACCAAAATCTGGCAGAAATAAATCGCTTTATTTTTACATAATCTACTTCTAAAGGCTGAATAGGGGAAGACAGCAGCATGAAAGAAGAGTTTTTTCAGGATACAAAAATGTGGAACTACATATAACAGGTCAGCCTCACAAATTCCCTGCTGGAAAATCAGACTGAGTGGAGAATTAACCCAGCAGGAGGGGCCTTGCTTACCATAGCAGACTTGTTGTGGTTGGACCAGTTCTGTCACCTTAGTCCCAGCCTTCTGGGTGTGGCAGTCCCAGCTCACCTCTCCTGAAAAAGAAGTGCCCTTGAACTTGGTGCTTTTATCCAGAGTCCAGGCCCCAATTCTTCTAAACCCCAGAGAGGAAAAGATTTTCTATATTTACTTCTTCATAAATCCTCTAAAACAGGGGCTGGGGAGATGGGTCAGTGGAATAAGCGCTTCCCTGGCAAGTGCAAGGGCCTGAGTTTGATCCCCGGTTCCACCAAAACAAACAAACAAACAAACAAACAAAAAAACCCTGAAAAAAAACCCCTCTAAAACAGCAAAGGATTTTTTTTTCCCTTTGGTATTTCTTTTAGGGAAGGATCTAGAGGGTGTTCAGGTCTTACTACTAGATCAGACTCATAGTGATTTGCCTGTTTATAGCCTCCCAAGAGCTGGGGTTACAGGTGCACGCCACCTCACCCAGTCTCAATTGCTGTCCCAGTGTACCCCAGGAGTGGGGCCAGGGCCAGCACAGCAGGCCCAGGGATCGAACCCCCTGGCCCCTGTGCCTGCTTGCAGGTGATTTAATCTGCTGAGCTATTTGGCCAGCCCAACAAAGGATTTTTGTTGTTGTTGTTTTAATGTATAAACTCAAAAGGATAAATAGAACAGGAAAGTAGAGAGCAGTCACAAAATTTTGAAAGCAGAAAGGTAATGGTAGCTGGGTGTGCCCACAAAGCCATGTCCTAAGCTGGTGGTGGGAAGAGTTGAGAAGTACTTTGGCATACACTGCAGACGCCACAAGGGCCCTGGAGTTAGAGCCTAAGGTAGAGGTGGATCTGGAAATCAGGGGTGTGTTCGTGAGCCTGCTGAAGAAAAGAGACCTCCTGGTCCTCTTTCCGAAGTCTGCTGCTGTACACACTACACTCCTCACCAACACCATACAGGTAAAACACCCGAGTCATGGTTTGAGGTATGCAAGACAGAAGGTTCCTAGATTGGGGCACACCCAACAGGCAGAGTGAGGGTGAGAGGTGATACTGAAAATGGAAAATAAATGAAAATCTGTGCAGAAAGGCCCATTATGAAGGGAATAAGAGAAAGGAATTTTTAAGTTGACCATTTTAATCTGGAATGAGCAGTAATTTGACAGCATGGGATTAAATGCCCCCAGCAGTTTGAGATGACAAAAAGGGTCTCCAACTCAGAGTACACAACAAATGAATCCTCAGACCTCAGCATGAGTTCTCTCCCATTCAGAGCAAGCTTCTCCAGAGACTGCCTGCTGAGTATCCCACTGTCCCATCTTGCTTGAAGGTTCAGGTTGCTTCCTCTGAGTGCATTGTCCTTATTCAGAGCCCAGGCTTCTAGTTATCAGAGGGTGAAGATCAAGTACCCATGATCCTCCAGCCCTACAGGACCCTCTAGTGATGCCCACTGAGCATTTACCTTCCCTTGTGCCATCAAAGGTAGACACTGATGCATTTTCCAAAATGATGCTTCTGACGTTTCTAGCATTTTCTCCCAAGTAACCAGTGTGGATTCTATATGTTTACATGCTGGCACCATCTTGGTTTTAGTGAAGATATTCACAAAAGAGTGATGATGCTTATTCACATTCGCTCTTCAAGGGGTCCTGATGAAGTTTTCTGACTATGGTGTTGAGGGCCTGTAGGTACCCTGTCTCAGCCCCCTAAATAACAACTTTGGATGGGATTTGTTTGCTTGAGCATATGTATTCAAAATTTGTGCTTAGTGGCTGTACAAGTGATCTAACACACTACTCCACATAACTTCTAGCCAGTTCTTCATCTATATCCTTCATCCTTCCAAACTTTTGGTGTACAGACACACACACTTTTGGAGATACTTAAGGGCTCTGATGGAGATCCAACTGTTTTCACAGGCTTCATTTTCAATTTTAAGTTAAATATAGAGATTTATGCTTCCCAGTGTAGTAGAGTTGTAGAAACTGGGCTTAACCTCTTACATCAGAAAAATGGACCAAACAGGCAGTATGTGAAGCAAATGCTTTTCAGATATTGGACAACAGATAGTGTAGGGCTAAAGTCACTCAGAGGCAGGCAACGAGGCAGCTGTACCAAATACTGTGTGAAGGTCGCTTCCATCAGCAGCTCAGGGAAAGGGCATCCACCCAGAACTGACCATCTCCCCAAAGTGAGGAGGAAGAGGCTGATTTGGGGGAGGATTTATAGAGCAGACCCCAGAGAGGAGGGATCTGTATAGAGAAAGATGTCAGAGAACAGCCAAACTAATTCCACATGTATGGTAAAGGTGTCTCTCAGTAACTACACATACAGAATTGCTATAAAGACTTAAACAACATAATCAACCTATTTCTGCCAATAGAAATTTATCGGACAGGGCCCGGGAGATAATTTGGCAGTCTAAGTGCTTGTCTGGCAAGCACAAGGATCCAGGTTCGATCCTTGGTACTGAATGCCGTGCCCACCCCATGCAGAGCTGGCCACTGAAACCAGGCATGATAGCTCATGCCTGTAATCCCAGTACTGGGGAGGCTGAGACAGGAGGATCACTATGAGTCTGAGCTGTGTAGTGAGACCTTGTCCCAAGTAAATGAAAGATTAAAAAAAATTTTTTTTAGAAAAGAAAGCTATAGGACAGTCTATTCCCAGAGAGCAGAATGCACATCTCTTTCAAGAACACAGTGAATATTTCCTCAAATAGGCTGGACAGTAAAACATTTCTCAGTAGAGAACTATTTCAGCACTTCACGTCTGTATTACCAAAGAAGAAAGGCTTCAGTTAAACCCAAAGTAAGCAGAAGGAAGTAACACAATGACCAAAAGAGAAATCAATGAACAGAGAATAGAAGGGTAAGAGAGAAAAATTAGTGAAACCAGATATTCTTTAAAAAGATCAATAAAATTAAGAATTCTCTTACTAGAAATATCAGGATAAAAAAAATACAAACTGCCATTGTCAAGAATGAAAGAGAGAAAAATGGCGAAAGAGAACTTTAGGCAAGCACAGCAGCGGCATGTCTTAGGAAGGCTCTTTAGATGCTTATCTGATCCAGCTGACTAAAGCGCTTATACTTTTGTACTCTTAACGCACCTATTAAGGGCTGTATTTTGAAGATAGAAAATTTTCCTTATCGTGTAGGTGATTGGGAACACTGGAATAAGAAACTTCAGCCCTATTTTTATCCAACGGACAGCATTCCAGAATATTCATCAATCTTGGTTCCAAATGTCGACAATGTTCGAACGAATTTTTTGATAGACACCATCGCCAAGCAGCATAAAGTAAGTTTAGCAGGTAGATTCTTAGATGACCCCCGCCACCTTGCGAACTCATCCTGTATTCACCCACCACAGATAGGAAAGTGAAGCTCTGAACCCAGGGTGGGTTAAGAGTTCACCAGTGATGTTTCAGGCAAAACCCGGCATGGGCTGTTGTCATCAATAAATCTCATCGTAAGGCGGGTCTTACAACCCAGTGTGCACGCCCTGGGTATGTCTCAAGATAGCTGAGGCCCCGCTCGGCCTTCAGTTAGCTCGCCTGCTTATGGCGGAGGTGGAAGCCAAACCCAAAGGGCATGTTTTGAGGTATTGTCAAATCTATGATGTAAATCTATGATAGCATTTCCATCACTTTTTAAAACACTTTAACCATGTGATAATAATAATATTTACACTTAATGCATAAAGTAATGTTATTCTACTCTGAACCCAAGGGGCCGGGAGGCTGTCTCCCTGGCGAAGGATGAGTCCCGGGTCCCAGGACGCTCTTCTCTTGCTGAGCTGCTGACGCTCAGCTTCTTGGAGAATGTGGGTGTCTGCTTTCTAGATCTCTCCCACATGCCAGCGGCCACGCAAATGCTCAGCCACCTTCTCTTCTGGCTGCTCTATGGCACTGTGTACGTTTTATACTCAAATCTTTAATGCCACTAGGATTTATGTAGGGGGCCAGATGTAACCCCCCAGGGCAATCAGAAGTTCACTGTAGTATAGGGTGCAGGGATACCAGTAGACCATAAGGCACTTGGACACTAAAGTTCTTACAACTTCCAACATGGCTGTCTTGTGATTGCAGGCTGTTTTGCTCACGGGAGAGCAGGGAACTGCAAAAACGGTCATGATTAAGGCCTATTTGAAAAAATACGACCCTGAAGTACAGCTGTCCAAAAGCCTAAACTTTTCATCTGCCACAGAACCAATAATGTTCCAGGTAAAACCCGGCATGGGCTGTTGTCATCAACAAATCTCATCGTAAGGCAGGTCTTACAACCCAGTGTGCACGCCCTGGGTTTGTCTCAAGATAGCTGAGGCTCCGCTTGGCCTTCAGTTAGCTTGCCTGCTTATGGCTGAGGTGGAAGCCAAACCCAAAGGGCATGTTTTGAGCTATTGTTCAGGCGGAAGCTGACCATGGGGCATATCTATTTCAATGTAAATCCATGATTAGAATTTCCATCACTTTTTAAAACATTTTAACCATGTAATAATAATAATATTTATACTTAATGCATAAAATAATGTTATTCTACTCTGAAACACCACTCAGCTTTTTGTAAATACTGGTTAATGATATGACAAACTTTTATTTTCCTCAGAGGACCATTGAAAGTTATGTGGATAAGCGGATGGGAAACACATTCGGGCCACCAGGAGGCAGAAAAATGACTGTGTTTATTGATGATATTAATATGCCTGTGATTAATGAGTGGGGAGATCAGGTATGACTCAGATAGTGCACATAAATGGTGCTCAGTCGATGTTTTTCATTGGATTGGTAACATACATGTCCTTAAGGTAGTGGCAGCTCTCTACTGTCTTGGACTTCCGCCTTTCTGCAATCTCTTCATGTTTTCCACAGCTCCCTCACGTGTCCTTGGCTACCCAGTTCACTGTATTTTCTGCTTCTCGCTTCTGCCGTGGTCCAGGATGGCCTGCTAGTTCTGACCTCTTACTCTGCATTTATTCTCTGAAGACTACCTGATTTGTTTTTAAAATATTAACTACCACATACCACAGCCCTCGCCAAAGTCATCTATCAACCTGAGTTACTAGGGACTGGTCCTGTCCCCTTTGTCCCTGTGAGCCCTGGATGCCACTGGAAGCTCAGTGCTCATCCTGAGATGAATTCCTAAATAGTTCTGCCCAGTCCTTCTCTACTCCAGTGTAGGGTGGCCCCAGCAGTCCCTAGGATCAGGGGAGAGTGGAGGACACGTGTGTATAGCTTGTCACTCCCGTCATCAACAAGCTGAGGAACTCCTGAATTCTAATCTCATTTTTCTGCCTAGGAATGTGTAGTTGGGCTGCAAACCTGACCTAAACCTGCTCCTCCATTAGCTTCTCTATCTCAGGAAATAGCAGCTCCACATTGAGTCTGTTAGGAGATCATGTTGGTTCTACCTTCAGCCATACGCAAAATTTGACTTCTGCCCATGCTACCAGCTGGTGCCAGTCACCACAGTCATCACTCATTAAACTGGGCTGAATGAAGAGTATCTGAGGTGACTGTGTGCCACTCACTTCGAGATGCCCAGGAGGACGTTGGCGGCACAGGTGTGGAACTTAGACTGGAACCTGAAGCGGGAGCTGCAGCCTTGAGATTCATCAGGGTGTAGGTTGAGATGGGCATCCTTTGGGGTAGCGGGAAGCAAAAAGGGCCAGATGGGCGGGTAGAGAGTGGCTTGGGAAGTGATCCAGGCATCTCAAATGAGCCTCTGAAGCCAAGAAAAGAACAACTTTCAAGAAGGAGGAAAGGTTAGCAGTATTGGAAGCTGCAGAAAGGATAAATGGACACACAGACCCCTAGGTCAACACATTAAGGAATATTTCTTTATTTAATTGGTACAGGATCTCACTTCACAACTCAGTTTCACAGTGACCCTCCTGTCTGTCTCAGCCTACCCAGTTCTGTAATCCCCAGTGGGTTTACAAATGCGAGCCACCACACAGTTTCAGTGGCCAGCACAGTGTACTTGGGGCTTCAGGGCTGGCACAGCATGTGGTACCAGGGATCGAACCCAGGTCCTTGTGCTTGCCAGGCAGGCCCTTAGACCACTGAGCTGTCTGCCCAGCCCCAACATTAGGGAATATAGTACTGAAAGCTTAGGTTGAAACCACTGTACAGGACCAGGGAGACAGTTGAGTGGCATAAGCACCTGCCTGGCAGACACAAGGTCCTGAATTCAATCCTTGGTGTAAATAAATAAATAAATAAATAGGCTTTATTGAAACCACCTTGCGTTGTGACTAATGTGGAGCGTGGATCTCCACTGTGGAACTTATTGCAACCCCAAGCACCATTGCCATTTGTGCCACACGGCTCATGATCATGTGCGTAAATTTGCTTGGGCTGGCAGGCACAAGGACACACTGTGCTGGCACCAGGCACATCTAATCTGCAGCTCAGCGTTCATGGGTGGCGTCGCGTAAGTCACATGGCCCAGTGGTGGTCGTGGATGTTCCCTTTGGGAGCTGAATGGTTTTTCTTGCTCATCTTGTCTGCGCTGTTCTATAGGAGCTATAGAGGAACATGTGGTGGTATGTCACAAAAATGTTAGTGTAACCTTTCAGATCACTAACGAGATTGTGCGGCAGATGATGGAAATGGAAGGAATGTACAGCTTGGATAAGCCCGGCGATTTCACTACCATTGTGGACGTGCAGCTCATAGCAGCGATGATTCACCCCGGAGGAGGCCGGAATGATATTCCACAGCGCTTAAAAAGGCAGTTCACCGTGTTTAATTGCACATTGCCTTCAAATGCGTCAATAGACAAAATTTTTGGTAAGCGTATTTAATTTTTTATTGCATTGCATAACAGATCTAAAGCATGCAAAACTGTAAGATCCCAAAAGGCCCTGTGTAAAATAGGGATTAAACGTCTGAAATGGAGAGCTAGCTACCAGGAAAGAGAGATTAATGAGTAGGATGACTCATGCTTACAGCTTATTCTAAGACAGAGGTATTTAGACACCGCCTTGCTGAAGGTTGACATTCAAGGTAAAAGAGGCTTTGTGTTTGGGTTTTCTCGATATGGTTAAACAGGGAAATTTGTGCTAATGAATATCAGCACATCCACATCCACTACAGCTCAGCAATAATAATAATAATAATTTATCAAATGAAATCCAGCACTTTGACATGTTAATGAAGGAGATTTTTGATACCAAATTTAAGCATACATAAATTGCACTCCCCCCAAAAATACAAAGAATAGACCTGTATGTTAGATGTATTTATTCAGTTAAATGATAGACACTAATTTCTTGGTATACCAAGTATTGTAGATCAGCAGGGGAAGGATAGCCTTTCAATAATTGGTGTGTTCGGGGAACTATTCCAAGAAAAACAATTGAAATTAGAGCTATCTTACACCAAGCACAAATCAAGTACAGATGGGCTAAAAACTTAAATACAAAAGATAAAGCTTTAATGTTTTTGGAAGAAGAAATAAGGAAATATGTGAATGATTGCCAAATAGGAAAGGACTTCTTAAATAAGATACAGAAAACACTAAAACAGAGAAAAAGTATAAATTTCACTAGATTAAAATGCATAACTTTTCTTCATTTAAAAATTTCACCAGAAGGATGAGAATTAAGCTTTAAGGACTGAGAAACCTTTAACACATCATAACACAAAATTAGTGTTCTGAATACTACAGAAATCCTATGAAATAATCAGTGAAAATCATATAACCCCATAGAAAAATGTACAAAACTCAAAACTCTTTAAAAAGGTGGAGGGCTGGAAAGATAACTTGGTGGTCTAAGAGCCTGCCTGGTGAGCTCAAGGACCCAGGTTCGATCCCAGGTGCTGCATGCTGTACCAACATACCAGACACCAGAACCGGATGTGGTGGTGCACACCTGTAATCCCAGTGCTGGGGAGGCTGAGATAGGAGGATCACTACAAGTCCAAACTACATAGCAAGACCCTGTACCAAATAAATAAGTATCTAAATAAACAGATTTTTAAAAATATTAAAAAGGGAGAACCAAGTGACCAATAAACAATATGAAAGTCATAAGCATCATTAGTTTCTGGGAAAAATGCAGATTAGAAATGCCAAAGAAATGCTATTTAAAACCCATTATATTTGCAAAAAAATGAGGAAAAAAATTTTTTTGAGACATGGTCTCACCATGTGGTTCAGATTGGTCTTGGACTAAGTAGCCCAGGCTGGCCTCAAACTCAGGGCAGTACTCCTGCCTCCACCTCCGGAGTGCTGGGATTACAGGTGTGCAGCACCATGCGTGGAAAGAAATTCTGATAGAACTCTTAGTGAGAAAGTGTTGGTGTAGCAGAAACTCTCTTCCCCCATTAGTGGTGGTGCTCGGTGACTGGCCACAAGCCTTATGCATAGCAATTTGGCCTTGACACTGATAAAGTAGAAACATATTCCTATCCCACCAATTCCACTGCTAGAAATACACCAATTTATCACTTTTTTCTTTTATGATTAGTACACTTAGGGTCTCACTGAAGAAGTCCCTTCTAGGACTGGTGAGATAGCTCAGTGGACTAAGTGCCTGCTTAGGCAAG
>NDGN011469049.1:0-12183 GCA_002564285.1 Tympanoctomys barrerae | reverse complement strand
ACAGCAAATTAATTAAGAGAAGCCCCTGCCTCATGGCCTAGGCTGTATCTCGTCTACATGAGTCTGTGTGTACCCTCAGAGCAACATCACAACAGAGTGCTGGGAGAGGTAGGGCTGCTCACATGGTCAGGCTTCTAGTCAGATCAACTGAAGGTTCCCAGAGCACCACCCAAAGAGAGGCCCACTCTCCACCCCAGGGAGAAAGGCAGGACTTCCACTTCCCTAGTAGGCCAGATCTAGCAGTTTATCTGCCCCATCCTTCTTTATAAGTCCTTCTAAGAAAAGTACCACAGTATTCTGGGAGGCTGATGCAAGAAGATCATGAGTTTGAATCCAGCCTGGGAAATTTAGGGACAGAGCAAGACCCTATTTCAAAAAAATTAGGGGTAGGGAAGCTCAGGATATAGATCAGTGCAAAAGCCCTAGAGTCAATTCCCAGTACCACAAGGAGAAAGTTTTCACTCACCTGGTCCAAGGCTTGGACTTATCTTAGCCCTGCTCTGATGGCAAGACTAAATCTTCAGCCAGTCATCAAGATGGCTATTGGGGGAAGTCAGGGAGCTGACACAGTGGCTCTGAGCCTCTCCTTCTACTACCTGCATTTTACTTTTTTCCAGCAAGAGCCAGGGCACCAGATGGCCTAGGAGTGGTGCTGTGAATTCAGCATGGTTCCTTCTGCTATAGCCAACAGCCTTTCCCCATCTCAGCCACACTGTTGCTTGAGCCAGAGAGGACAGGTGTTAGGACATGGGACCTGTATTGCAGTGTTCTCAGAAAGAAGTATCTACCCATGCTCACAACCTCCCATTTGCTGCCTTCAAATAAAATGGAAGTGGGCCTCCAGGTGGCAGCCCTTGGTGAGCTCTTTCACCCATTGTATGTCAGGCAGTTTGTCTTTTTTTTTTTTTTTTTTTTTTTTTNAGCAAACTCTCAGTCCATAGGGAAGTGCTCTCCAAACTTCAATCACCCTTGAGCACTCAACACTATGCTGGTATGTGCCTCCAGGGTGACCATATTCCAGGAGACAGCCCTTCCCTGCTTGCACCACTGAAATGGGAAGGCCAGGGCCACTGGGGACATCAAGAAGCAATAGATGTGCTACAATAGGAGCTGTTCTGGGACTTAGCTATCAGGTGTGGAGTTCCACATTCTAGCTATGAAGTAGGGCTGAGACAGCAGCTACTACAGAGCTCTGTAGCCAGAGCAGCTCCCTCAGACTCATCCCCAGCAGCCCCTGCCTGTGCACACTTGCTATTCTGGACAAGGCTAACATCCACTTAGCTGCCCAGTGTCCCTTGCACCTGCCTGCCTTGGGGTCACTTCTCTCTGGACTGTTCATTTAGGGACCCCTTCTGTTCCTCCACTTCTCCCTCTGCCTTCCTCTTTAGGGTCCTGGGAAGACTCCCCTGGCTTTAAGGGGCCCTCATCCCATCTCACTTTGACATGTCACACCCCACTGTGCTGGCAGCAGCTGTGATGCTAGTGAGGGATGGGGCTTGGTCCCCCAAATACCCCACCCAGTCTAACTTGATAGGACTTTCCCACCTGTTCCTTCCTCAGCTTTCCTAGTCCATTGCCAGGTTGGATAACCCCCTTGGGGTACAGGAATAGGCAAGAGCCAGAGGCCCAGACTACCATGCCACACAAGATGAGAGCAGCTGGCAGAGTCATTTGCTGCTCAGGTGAACCCCAAGTCCCCTGGGGCAGCAACTTAAGGCCAGGGATTTGCCCATCCTCCTCCTGTGGCTGCTGAGCCCAAGGGGCTCTGATACCTGGAGTCCACCCTGCCCACCCTTTCTCCTCCTCCTCCCCACCCCCCAGAGTTCTGGTTCTATCTTTTCCTCTTCACAAACTGCATCTGGAAAGTTGTGTTGGGCTTTTGTTCAATGTTTCATTCTTAGACATTTGTCATTGCTACTGCCACCAGCACCAGATGTTTATTCGCACTGGCTCTCATTCTGCCCTGTTCACTCCCAAAAATGGAGAGCAGGCATGTGGTGTCAGGTATGGTAACTGTGCTGAGTGATCTGGTATACTGAATGCTTGTTCTCCTAGAGAGTTCTGGGGCTCAGAAAGCTGATTCTGTCGGCAGGAAGCAAGGCTAAGGGCCAAGTGATGCAAGTTTGTAGCCCTCCTTCCTTACTGATAGGGACAGAGGAAGGGAAGTAGGAAGAGGACCTGTTAGTGCTGGGGCCTCAGAACTTTCTGACAATGAGGACAGTTCTGTCTAGGAGCCTCCAGATATGACCATCAGGCTGCATCCCACCTTCTGGGTCTGAGGCATAGGATGGCAGGTCTCATCCCACCAGTGCTCCTATATGGAGGGAAGATGTAGAAGCTTTTCTCTGACCTGTCTCTACTCTTCTCCCTGCCTCAGATCCCATTAGAGACAGTGCAGGGAGTAACAACCAAAGACAGATTATTCATAGGTGTACATTCAACTTACATTCACAGAGCCTTCAACATAGTCCCTAAGCCCCTGGATCTTTGATGGACTCCCTAGTTGCCCTTCTGCACATTGAACAGTTTAAGCAAGGAAGTACTCAGGAGACTTTTCTCTGTGAGAATGCTCTTAGAGTCACAGAGTATACAGGGCCCTGTCTTTCTGAATCCCCAGCCGGATCCTGGCAGAACCTTCCTCACTGTCATAAAATCATATTCCTAATAGCCTCTGTTTCCCAAGCCACTTCTTGACCCTGAAGACTACCCTGAGCCTTCCCATCCTTACAGCCACATAGGTTCCCCCTAGGTTGGGGCTCCAGGGCCTCCATAGAGGGCCATCAAGCCCTGAGAAAGAGCAGGATGGGCTTCCTTGCTGTTAAGAAGTGTCTGGAAGAATCATCTATTTCAGGTGGCCCAGGGAAGACATGCCAGCTTCACCTCTGGCTCCTGCAGCTGAGGTATGAGGCATGAGGCCTGCACATCATCTGGCCAAGTACCAAGTCAGGATAGCTGGCCCCTCAGAGAGATTTCCTGTCATACACAGGTCAATCCCTCTGGTTCCAGTAGGCAGCCAGTTTAGAGAGTACCTAGGAGCCTTGGGGGACCTCCTCTCCTAAGCCTCTTGCCATGGAGGCAACACTTTGTGCAGCTAAGGAAGACTACTGGCGCCAAGGCCAGGACAAGATGCCATAGGACTGTTTGTGTGTACTCAGCCTGGGTACTCACTGTTTCCATACCCCTAGCCTGACATAGGGACCTGGAAATGGGAAGGAATGGTCTGAAGATGGGCACTTCCCAACAACTCCAGAGTAGCTATGGGAAAGGCAAAGAGAGAGAGGCATTGCTGGGTCCAGAGGGCTCCTAAGCCCATGGCTGTGGCCTTCCTTGGAAGGCCTGATGTGCCAAATCTATCTGCCTGGGCCCAAGCCCAGGAGAAGCTCAGGGGAGGTTTCTCACCACCGTCTGGAAGAGGCTAGATACAAATAGCTGCACCCATCTGGGAGATGAGTTACTTATGGGTGTTTCAGCCATTTTTTGAAAAGGTTCTATTTTAGGTGAGTTTCCTATGATGCAGCCTGGGTGATGGGAGATGGGAAAAGAAAGCCACTAATTGTACATTGGAGAGTTTTAGCATGCACCTTTGTTTAGCCCTATCCAGAACCCAAGGAAAAATCATCCCAAAGGTCCCCAGACAGAACCCTCCCTCCCAGAGCCCGCTTCTCAGGAAGTCTCCCTTCAAGTCATAGTGCAGCTCACAGGTGCATGATAGAAATAGGATCTTGGCACCCACCACAGGAACTGAATTTGTGGCTGTCACCCTAGGACAGAGAGTAGGCCTCCCCTTTGGGAGTTAATTCCCTTCCAGATCCCTCTCGAGAGGTGGAGATATAGCTCAGTGGCACAGTGTGTGCTTAGCATGCAACAGGTCTTGGCTTTAATCCTGAGTTCTTAAACATATACACAAAAAGGTAAGCAGAAGAGGCCTGCCCTTTAGAATTCCATTCTTGATGGGAGCGAGCTTTCCCTACCTAGAATAAACTTATCATAAACTGGGAAGACATTGGCCTCCAACCTCAGCTCACTGAAGTACAAAATCTGACAGCTTTGGCCATACCAGAGCTGTGCCCCATATCACTGAACTCTCTGGCTCAATCCCATAAGTAAATCTGTTTGTGATGAGCCTGATCTAGGACATACTTTATGTGCAGGATAGATAACACCTATCCACAAGGGCTGGCTGGGAGCAGGAGGTACCTAGGAAACAGATTAGTAGATACTTTTGATTAGAATTAGCCCTCTGAAAAAAAAAGAAAACAAACTGGGTGATGCAGTGGAGAGTGCTTGGGGTATCGTTAGAATAGTCTCTGATGGGAATGTGTTCTTTGACCTGAAACCTATATAGTAGGCTAGGCCAATGGGCAGGGCAGGCAAGCCCAAAGGCTCAGGTGCAGGAATGAGTTTCAAGGAGGTCCTGGAAGCACAGGAGGTCCAGTGTGTTTGGGAGAAACAGGTAAGGGGGCTGTAAGAAGCCAGGAAAAAGGAAGGCTTGATAGCTCATGAGGCTGTGATGAAGAGTTCCCAAAGCATGATGGGAAACTACTTAGAGGGGTTTGAACCTATAAGTAATATGCTCTAGTTTTGTTCCCCCACCTCTTTTTTTTTTTTTTTTTGCAGTTCAGGCCGGCCTTGAACTCACTTTGTAGCCCAGGTTAGTCTTGAACTTGCAACGATCCTCCAGCCTCAGCTTCTCAAGTGCTGGGGTTGTAGGCATGTGCCACCACGCTTGACCTATGCTCTAATTTTCAAGTGGGGTTTTTGGAGGAAAAAATACCAATGGTTCATGGAACTTGACTTAAGGCATACTCAGGTCCAACGAAGTAATAGTCAGGGCTGCTCCTTTGTCCTTTGCTTGACTGCAGTCAATATCTGTTGGTTTTAGTCCTGCTATCTTTCTGCACATTGGGAAAGAAAATGTGCTGACCCCTTGAAAAAAGCCACTCTTGGGCAGGGGAGATAGCTCAGCGGTCTAAAGCACCTGTTTAGGCAAGCGTGCAGGTTTGATCCTCCTCCCCACCATATGCTGTGCCAGCCCCGCCCCCGGGGTAGGCTGAGCCAGCCAAAAAAAAGAAAGAAATCTAAGAAAGGTGTGAGTGCCAACCACGCCCTATTCAACATAAAAAATTCACAAGGAAAATGATTCTGAATATGAAGAATGTCAGAAAATATTTACAGTAAGTCAGACATGATTAAACATCAGAAACTTCATGAAAGAAAAAAAGAAGAAGAAGAAAAAAGCCACTCTCCTGTTATTCACTTACCACATATGTAACACAGGTTTCCAGTTGGCTTTGATGGTAAGGTTACATATCCATCCCTGTATAGACTCATGGCAGAGCAAGGTCTAACCCAAAAATATAGTGAGTGTTTAAAATTTTTTATTACAGTAAAAGATATATTGACATTAATCCCCTTCAAAATGCTGTCTTTTATTTTAAACACATTTAGCCCATTTTTCTTGCCACTTTCTGAAGCGATTGTGAAAGTCTTTTTTTTTTTTTTTTTTCTGGTGCTGGGGATTGAACTCAAGACCTTGTGTTTGCCAAGCAGGCGCTTATGCTGTTGAGCTATCTCCTGGGCTGAAAGTCCTTTTTCATGTCTTTCATTGCACTATTGTGGCTCCCTTGATATCCTGAATCAGTTCAAAATATTTATCTTTCATGTTCATTTTTTAAATTTTTATTGCTTTTTAAAATTTTTTTTTATCATGCTCATTTTGACTTTGAGGAGGAGTCAGAAGTTATATGTTCATTATATATAAGTTCAATCCCCAGTACTGCAAAAAAAAAAAAAAAAAATGCTATCAGAAACAGTTTGCCAGGGAGATAGCTCAGTAGAGTAAGCACTCACCTGGCAAGCGCAAGAGCCTGAGTTCAATCCTCTGGTTCTGCCAAAAAAAAAAAAAAAAAAAGTTATGTGGTGCCAGATCCAGCGAATGAGATAAACAAGAATACATTGTAATGTTTCTATAAGTCTACTTTTTCTATTAAATGGCTCTCAGCACTAGTATTCACCATATTTTAAAATCACATCTTATCAAGGGATTAAAGAGGACTTCAGAACTGCTTCAAAAAGTGGCAAGAATGATTGGATAAGATGGGGGGAGAAAAGAGGAAAATGATGAAAATGCAGCTGTTTCAAGTAGAAAGCAGACCAAGAGTTGGAGGGAGGGAGGGAAGGAGGGAGGAAGAGAGAGAGAGAGAGAGAGAGAGAGAGACAGACAGACAGACAGACAGACAGACGATAAAAAGAAAAAATTATGATTTTTTATGTACATGTATAACTCCCCATGAAATATATAATCATTGTGTAGAATGACAGAATAAATGTGTTCAAAGTAAGGAAAATTAATGACAATGTGTCTTTCATTATAATAATGTTTAAAATTTAACATTCACCATAATTTTTTTATTTTTTATTTTTTATTTTTGCACAACCAAGGATTGAACTCAGGCCCTTGTGCTTGCCATGCAAGCACTTATTCTACTGAGCTATCTCCCCAGCCACTCACCATATATTTTGATCACCCCCTGTATACCTCTATCACATAAATAGCAACACATAGTAGTATTGTTACCGTCCTGGGGGCATAATTACTCCCACTCTTTTCTTCCTGGGGCTGAAGAGTAGCTCAGTGGGAAAGTGCTTGCCTAGCATGCTTGAGGTTCTGGAGTTTATCTGCAGCAATGAAAAAAAATTGTGTTCCTTAAGAAAAAACAAAAGTCTTATTGCATTCCATTTATATCACTTACAATCCATTATTGTCTCTTGAGATATTTTATTACATACCTTAGTTCTGCAGTGATACTCTGAGCTCCCAAAGGACAGGAATCATAGGTTCTTTTTATTTCCTGTGCCTTCTTCTCTTAGCTGTCACTCTTCACTTGCTCACTCTGCAGGTTGCCTCTAGTGTACCAGGCACTATTTTAGAGCCATACTTTTCCTTGTGTTTGTGTTGTCTGAGGTCACTCTGACTGATGAGTGGAAATGACCAGAAGGGGGCAGCAGGAGGAGATTGACCAGTTGGAGACTTTAGGGATTGTCCAGCAGGAGGAAGGTAGCATGGACTGATGAGATAGGACTTGAAGATGGAGTGCCATGCACAGATCTGAGGTACTGATGCTGGGCAGCAGTTAAAATTCAGGAACAGAAGATCTGGTAGGCAGGGGTTGGTTGGTGGGGGACAGGGTCAGAGGTGTTGGGCTACTTTTGCTCTGCTCTGTCTGGTGGCAACTAGAGGGTAAGGAGGGTCATCATTTACCATCAGTCTGTTCCCTAGAAGCCCAGAGTGGGGATTTGATACCCCCATGTGTACTTGGAGCTTGCCCTGCTGCCACAGGGTCTCCACTGACCTAGGACATGAGCTGACTGTGTTGCTTCTTTCCCCAGGTGAAGGAGTGGCTCTGTCTGAACTGTCAGATGCAGAGGGCTCTGGGAATGGACATGACCACTGCACCTCGCTCTAAGAGCCAGCAGCAGCTGCACTCCCCAGCCCTGTCTCCTGCTCACTCCCCAGCCAAACAGCCCCTGGGGAAGCCAGAAAAAGAGCAATCTCGGGGCCCTGGGAGTCCACAGCTGGGCTCCCGCCAGGCAGAGACATCCAGGGCCACTTCAGTGCCGGGGCCTGCCCAAGCAGCTGCCCCTCCAGAGGTGGGGAAAGTGTCTCCTCAGCCCTCTTTCCCCACCAAGCCTTCCACAGCTGAATCCA
Source organism: Tympanoctomys barrerae (assembly GCA_002564285.1). NCBI lineage: Eukaryota > Metazoa > Chordata > Mammalia > Rodentia > Octodontidae > Tympanoctomys > Tympanoctomys barrerae. Next base: position 4,475 of record NDGN011469049.1, on the reverse strand, counting down.
GGCCATCTTCAGGAGAGGCCACAGTAAAAAGTGCCACCACACTGCCCGCTGGGCTTGGTGCCAGTGAGCAGACCCAGGAGGGCCTCACTGGGAAGCTCTTTGGCCTTGGTGCATCACTGCTGACCCAGGCAAGCACCCTCATGTCTGTGCAGCCTGAAACTGACCCCCAGGGCCATTCTTCTCCTAGTAAGGGTCCCCCCAAGATTGTCTTCAGTGATGCCAGCAAGGAACCTGGCCCAAGACCCCCAAGCTCAGGGCCTGGGCCAGCACCAGGAGCCAAAACTGAGCCTGGGGCTAGAACGGGGCCTGGATCCGGGCCTGGAACCCCAGCAAAGACTGGAGGAATAACCAGTCCAAAGCATGGCAAAGCAGAACATCAAGCAGCACCTAAGGCTATGGCCAAGCCAAAGACTGCGCCGAAGGAGAAGGCTACCTGCCCACTGTGCCAAGCTGAGCTCAATGTGGGCAGCAAAGGCCCTGCCAACTATAATACATGCACCACCTGCAAGCTCCAGGTGTGCAACCTGTGTGGCTTCAACCCAACACCCCACCTGGTAGAGGTAAGAAAACTGGACCAAATATGGTTTCTTGATCTTGAAGAGGGGTTAGAGTCTAAGGTAAAGGGGACATGGATCCAGGAAGCAGCTATGGGGCTGTCCCTCACAGCTGATGCTGCAAGGAGCTGTGATTACTTTCCTGCCCCTGTCTTGGCTCCTGTCCTTCCACCCAGGAAATCAATTAGCATAGTGTTGTAGGGAAATGGTGCCTGTTGCATCTGATTGACTGATCAGTACTCTGAGGGCTGTCTCAGTTTTGGAAGGTTCTGAGGTGGCCTCCTCATTTCCAGATACATTGAACATGGCCCTCATGAAAAATGCTACCTCTTTTGCTCAGACAGAAAGACCCTGACATGCCATCCTGCCTTCAGTCTGTAACCTTCACCATGGTAGGAAGTTGAAGGGCCTTGGTACAAAAGGCTATTCCTAGGCCTGGGGTCGGGCTGGAGGCTTTTTCAGGCCCCTGATATCTACACTCAGTCTCTCTCATGAAGTCATAGGTATGGCTGTCTACTTATCAAAATCATGGCCCACTTGTTTTCTTTTGACTGGGCTGGGTCTAGGCTATCTTAAGATCTGTTTATAAGGATGAACTGAGATACTCTCCTTACCTGTAGAAACGTTTAAAGGAAAGCTGGGACCAGGGCTGATCTGAGTCTCTGCTCCAAGGAAAGGTACTGGGCACTGCATAGAGTGAGGTAAAAGGGAGAAAGAGGCCCAGTGTTCTTGAAAAACTTGGAGTCCATCCTGGAAGGCCTGGAAAGATGGATGTACTACAGGTCTGCTGGACCACTGGCCTGGAGGCTGCTTATGCTCCTGCTCCAACCCCATTACCCACTCTCCCTTGTCTAGGGCCACCCATGTGAACCTCACCATAGCTGCCTTTGACATATCCCAGTGTGTCCCCTCGAGGCCTATGCTTGGCTGATCTTGAAGGTGGATATGCATCATATCAAGAGATTGCCAATCCAAGACCCCTATGTTCTGCACTTCAGTGCTACCTACACTCTTTGGACTTAGGCTGAGTCATGCATAGCTGATGGTAGGGCAGAGGGTGGGAAGTACAAACCCATGCTGGCCCAGGTTGGGACAAGACAGGAGAGTATAGGGTTGTATAGATCCTATGCTACCCTGTTCTGATTTGTGTTGATCCAGGCCTCTGTGGAAGTCCCACAGGAGATACGCAGTGTAACTTTGGTCACAACAGGCTATACTTTCCAGCATCCAGGAAGGGACATCCCTGAGCAAGATAAATGACCTCCTTACATACCATGTAGCCCTCCAGGCCCCACACTGCCAGCTTCCCAGGCTCTAAACCCAATGGCTTACTGGAGGACAGCTTTTCTGGGTGGCAAAGGAAAGGAGAAAATGCCACAGGGTCACCAGAGGACCAGGGGAACAGTTGGGTGCCTTGTCCAGGTACCACCAGGTATGAGCTCACTACTGGTTAGGAGGTACCCTCTGATACTTAGGGACTATCTTGGTTACTTTTCTCTCATTGCTGGGACAAAATACCCAATGCTCAAACTTAAGGAAGGAAAGGCTTATTTATTTCACACTTTGTGGAAGTTTGAGTCCATTCTCAACTGTCTCCAAGACAGGGTGATGTAGCAGAGGAGCAACAGTTCATGGTGGAGGAAGATAGCAAAAGCAACAAGAGCAAAAAGGGAGGAGCAAGAGAATGCAAGCTTCTTTCTCTCCCTTATATTGTTTGGTTTGTATGTGGGGTGTGTGTGTGTGTGTGTGTGTGTGTGTGTGTGTGTGTGATTTTTTCCTTTTTGAGACAGGGTCTTGCTATATAGTTCAGGCAGGCCTTGAACTTATTTTTTTTTACCTTTTATTTATTTACTTATTTGGTATAGGTTCTTTCTATGAGGTTCAGATTCTTAGTGTTCTTCCTGTTTCAGCCTCCCCAGTGCTAGGAATATAGGCCCAGCCACTATGCCTAGTTTTAGCCAGCACAGCACACCTGGGATTCCAGGGCCGGCATGTCATGTGGTATCAGGGATTGAACCCAGGTCCTTGCACTTGCCAGGCAGGTGCTTAGACCGCTGAGCTATCTCCCCATCCCCTAAGCTGGTCTTGAACTTGTAGCAATCCTCCTGCCTCAGCCTCCCAAGTGCTGGGACTACAGGTGTGCACCACCATGCCTGGCCTCCCTCCTTTATCTTGCATGCAAGCTACTTGCCCCAGGGTGAGTGTAGCACTCATACCCACAATCCCAGCATTGGACCATAAATCAGTCATAAACTCTAGAAGGCCACCCCATGGCTGCATGAGGCTTTGGGGGAGACATCTAGACACAGGCATAACAGGGACTATGATTCCTACTAGATTCCTGACCTGGCCTGGTCTGAAGGACCCCTTGTGCCCAAGAGATCTCTCAGTCTACATTTGCTCTTTAAGTGTATATGTGTAAAGGGAGGGGAAAGTATCTTTTTTCAGGAACATAAATATTCTTGAGGCTCATTTTGGGAGCCCTGGGGCCAGGCACAGGAAGTGCTAAATCAGCCCAAATAAAAATGTTTCATTTATCCAGGCATAGTGGCACATGCCTGTAACCCCAGCACTTGGGAGACTGAGGCAGGGGGATCATTGAGAGTTCAAGAACAGCCTGGGCTACAAAGTGAGCTCAAAGCCAGCCTGAACTGTATAGTGAGACCCTGTCTCAATAAGACCAAAGAAATTTTAAAAATAAAGTTTCAGTCGCAAACTGTCTCTAGATGAGTATCTGGGTTCTAATCTAAGATTCTCATTAACTGCTTGGCTCTGGTTTTCCTGGGCCCCAAAGCTTTTACCACTCCACTGGCAGCATTATCCCTTTTTCAACTCCCCACAATGTCCTGTCTCCTTGACTAGGACTACCCTTGTTTCTACTGGATCTGGTGAGCTCTACGGGCCTGAAAGCTAGGTGTCTGATTCTCCTTCCTCCCAACTCATACCCTTTGCTTCTCTGCTTGCTGCTCCTAATGGCAGTTAAAGGAGGATACAGCTCCCATGACCCCTTCTCTCATAGCTCTCTGCCTTTCAATGCTGTTCTTGCAGAGGGCCTGTCATTGTTCTGGAAAAGTGTAGATAGGCAGCCATAATGCCCCTTTCTGTGGGTCTCTTCTTGGAGAACCCGTCATTTTCCACTACCAGAGATACACACCAGAATCTCACCTGGAGTTATGCTCTATTACTCCTCTCACTTCAACATCTCCTCCATGGACCAACCCTGCTAGCTCTGCCTCCCTGTCACAGAATTTCACCTCTCTTCTCCATCCTGTGGCTAAAATCCTAGTACTCCCTTCCTTGTTCTCTGGGAGCCACCTAACCAGTTTCACCTGCCTGAGTCTTGTGAAGGGCCATTGGGGAGGGGCTGCATCTCTGCTCTTTCTTCACTGAGGCCCTCAATAGGTAGGCTATGGGTTGTGCTTAATCTCACCTCAGTGAATAGCCACTTGGTATTCTGAACAGTTCTATCTTTTCTGTAATCTATTTTGTATGCTCTTGGTTAGAGGCTTCTAAACTCCCCAAGTGCTGAGAATTTCATTCTTGGGAGTGGTCCTTCTCCAGATCCTAGGGGTTGGTCTACTAATCTTGCCTGGGCAGGGCTAACCTACCAAGCTCAGAGTGACTGCTGTGTCTCTGCACAGTGTAAGACACTGTCTGAATGTAGGACAGGCCCTTACAGCTCTCCCAAATGCCTATGAGACCTACTGGGGCCTGCCTTAGGCCAATGTTACAATCAGAGCCAGCCTACTGGGAATTTTTCACATCTCTGAGCCATAAAAGCCTGTTTCCTTTGATTCTAGAGCATATAATAGAAGAAGCAGTAAAATTAGACTTTTTCCCCCTTTGAAACTTCCCTAAAAAATATACTGCTTCTGAGTTATTTCATAATTAAAAGTTGTTAATTCTTTTTTTTTTTTTTTT
>NDGN011469034.1:0-16224 GCA_002564285.1 Tympanoctomys barrerae | reverse complement strand
AAAAAAAAAAAAAAAAACCTGGACAACAAAACCAAGTAATGTAATGATGCAAGTATACTTGTCATGAAATAAAAATGACTAATAAATATATCAAATATTGCCAATATCAAAAGCAAATGCAAAATTAAATCGACAATGAGATAACATTATACCTCAGTTAGGATAGACATAGCCAACACATCAAAATAATGAAGGCTGTTGAGGCTATGGAATAAAGAATCTTTAAACATGATTGGTATAATGTAAATTAGCACAGCCACTGCAGAAAACAGTAAAGAATTTCCTTCATAAAACTAAGAATAGAAATACATTATAACCCAGGTATTCTATATCCAGGTATATATGTAAAGGAAATATTATTCAGCCACAAAATATAAAATCTTGTCATTTGCAGAAAAATTGATGACATTAGAAGATATCATGTCAAACTGAATAATCAAGAAGCAAGATACAAGTACTATTTATATCCTCACATATAGGAAAACTTAAAAGAAAAAAATATATACCTTAAATAGAAGAGGCAGCAAGAAAGGATAGAGGAAGGAGTGGAAGATAATGGTAGATGTGTGGATGGATATGGTCAGTGTATGATTTAAAAACAAATTGAATGATTTCATTAAAAGTGCACTACTGTACAACATACATTACCATTAATTCCTCCTCAAAAAACCCTTCTCCTCACTTTCATCTTCCTTATCTCGTCATTCTTCTGAAGCAGTTTTCAATGTCCTGAGTGTCATCAGTTGAGCTATTGGGGCTTCTGTGTGTCAGGATTTGATTAAGAATGTCTGCTTTTCATGATCATTTTGAATTTGTGGAACAACCAGAAATTACATGATGGCAGATATGCTGCATAATGTGGATGAGCATGTACTATAATGTTTTCCTGATCTTGCCTTTTTTGGATGGCACCGGAAAAACACAGTTCAGATTATCTGCTTCCATCTTGTAAGGAAACTCACAAAAGAGAACCCGATCCAAAAATTGTAAGAATGACATCATAAGTGTTTTGGGTTTTAGTTTGCGGAACCGGGTATTGAACTCAGGCCCTTGCACTTGCCAGGGAAGCACTTATTCTACTGAGCTATCTCTCCCTGGCTCCGGTCATAAGTGTTTTTGAAGTAAATATTGTGATTAGGGGTAGTGGCAATGTGGTTTTTACCATAATTTTAAAATAGTCATTGTATATTTTTATTGTATCTCATATGCATAAGAAATATCACAAATGAGCCAAAAATTATATAGCTATTAAGTATTAATAGTACTAAAATTGTGACCTTAATGTTAGTTGCTATTGATACAGTAACAACTATCAGAATCTTACCAAAGATGATACTGTATTATTTATTTGCATGTCTGTGAAGTTCAGAGATAACAAAGGTTCATTGGCAGACTCGGGTTAGGGTGTCAGGATTTGGTCTCTGACCTTTTATCATAATTTAATCTTTGCTTCCTTTGTTTTGCTGGTAGGCTTATGCCTCCATATATGTGGTAACAATTGCCTCCAGCAGTTCTAGATTAACTATCCAAGCAGAAATAAAGCATGCTTATGCTAACAATTTCTAAAAGATCCCACTGGTTTCAATGACCTGACCTTGTTTATGAATTGAGTCCTGAACTAATTATTGAGCAGGGGGAAGGGCTCTCATCCAATAGCCTGGAGCACGGAGGCTCACTCAAGCAAGAGCCTAGGATATAGTACCAGTTCCAGAAAAACCACAGAGCTGTTCAGTTAGGCAACTGTGAGCTTTCAAAGGAAAATCAGGGTGGCTATGTCTGAATAAAGTGGGAGCAAATCTTTCAGATTAATGTCATGTATATTCACCATAAAACTCTGAATACATAGATTATATGATATATATCATTTAGTCAGAATGTAGGAATTATAAATCACACATTTGTCATCCATAGTCAATATTCTTTTAATGGGGTTTTTGGTCTTCAAACACACTTGCAACTTTTATTTTCTTGAATTACTTCCTTTCTCTAAATCTCCCAACTATGCGTCTTTCTCAAGAAAAGTATAGAGCCAAAGTTGATGGTTCAAACATAATAATTTTTGAAACACAGCATAAAGGATTAAGCAGAGGGAATGGGTACTGTTTGACATTAGTTTCTCTAAAATAACTTTTAGTATTGAGTTGAGACTATTATTATGATCTTCTAGTTATTTATTTGTTGTATTCTTCTTAATACCAAACTTGTTAGCTTGCCTTCTATTTTTCCCTTATGGCATTATGGACTTATTCAAGCATACTAATTTTTGATGTTTTCCGTATGTCCTAAATGATTTTCAATGTTTAGTGTATGTCATATTAAATTAAAATAATGATTATAGTCAATATAGTTTTCTCCATACAACTTTTCTGTATTTTTCACATTAATAAATATACAAATTTCATTGTAACATAGTAATTCATGGTGATAATTTGCTAACTCAGATCGTCACCCTAAATTTTTGGTTCTTTATATTCCCTGAATAAAGACCTCTCATTTTTATTTAATTTTATTTATTTATTTATTTATTTAATTTGGCACAGGGTCTCACTATGCAGATTAGACTCATAGTGATCCTCCTGTCTTAGCCTCTTCAGCACTGAAATTATAGACAAGCATCACCACACCTTGTTTTGGGGCGGCACTGTGCAGGCAGGGTTTCTGGCCTACGTGGCATGCAGTACCAAGGATGCAACTTCAGACCTTGTGCTTCCTAGGCAGGCACTTAAACTGCTGAGCTATCTTCCTAGCTCTCTCTGATAATAAATGACTTTATTATCATTCTCATAGTAAAATTTCACCTTTCTAAAACTTTAGTTAGGAGCTTCACACCAATAGGTATCTAACTGTGTCTGATAATTTTCTTCTTAAATAATTACCAAGCACATCAAAGACATTGTTAGGTATGAACCCACGCAATTGACCAGACCAGTTGTTCTGACACAAGAAGAAAATTTATTAGAGGTAGGAGCAAGTGGGCTGGCTATTGAGTGGACTGAGAAAGTGGTGAACAAGGGAAGGCAAAACATAGGGCTTTTAAGGGGAGGGTGTTTGTGGGTTGGAACAGCTGCGGTAGGGCTAATCTCGATAGAGCCCCCTAGTCTACTGGGGGGAATTTTGATGTTTCAGGACAGGGAGGTCCTGTGGTATTGCCCCAGCTTTGGTCCAAGGTACAAAGTTGGGGGAAATTGTTTCTTCGACTTGGCCCTGTCTCAGGGCCAAAAGGAAGTGAGCCTTGGAGTGAGGGCGAGGCTCCTAACTTGCCAGATATCATGTTCAAGTTGCATTAATCATTTATGTTTTCTGAATCTCTTTCTTCTTAGGAGTTTCCTCTATCAGCACATGGCAGAATAATTCTCAAAGTATTTCATATTGAAAATTTAAAAGTCAAATAGTCATTTCTAGATTATTTTGCATACCACCATGGCTTATTGGGTATACTCATCAAATAACTTTGACATTTGTCTATCCTTACTGTGGAATGGAATAATGTTTCCTTGTGATAGTTCCTTCTAATCCATTATCTTCAGTTAGTACTCAATTAAATGTTATTTCATTCAGAAAGAGAAATCTTATTACATTCTTCTCTTGGCTAAAACCTCTTCAGATACAGGGCCATATACGTTATGTATTTTACAAGGCTTCCTAATGAGGTTCTCTTGTATGTCTCAGTTACTCTTCTCTCGTTGCTGGGACAAATACCCAACACCCAAAATGAAGAAGAAAAGGTTTATTTAGTTCACAGTCACGGGAGGTTTCAGTCTGTACTCAGCTGGCTACAAGCCAGAGTGGCACACGGTGGAGAGAAGCCTTTTGCGGCAGCAGCAAAGAGCAGAGAGAAAAATGGAAGTGTAGCAGCAACAACAGTAACAGAGAGGAAGCTTCTCGTCCCTTAATTCCATCCAGGCTTTCTGCCCCAGGCGGGGTGTAGTACTCACATCCATAAACCCAGCAATACTAAGACCCATAATCTAAGCCTTGGTCATGAATTGACCTCCAACCCTAGAAGTCTCCATCCCATGACTTCATGAGACTTTGGTGGGACAACTAGACACAAACTATAACAGTGTATTTCTCCTGGAAATTTTCTTTTTCACTTTTTAATGTATTCTTGGACATCCCCCCCATCAACAGAACTCCACAGCTGCAAATACAGGGAGGCAGAAAGGGAGGAATATACTTTTACATACCTCTCCCCTCCCTCTATCCCTATGTAGAATGTGATACTTGCTCTATACAAATCTCTCTTGCTCTGTGATCCAGTCTGTTTCCTATAATGCTTTGTTAATTCCTGCTGCTATTGATATCAAGTTCCTATACCGTCTCTTAAGGTTTTTCTGTGCTAGTAGTTTGCAACAAAATTAGTAGCACTTACACGGTCTTAAGAAATGCAGGACTCGGGAGATAGCTCAGTGGCCTAAGCATCTGCCTGGCAAGCTCAAGGTCCCAAGTTCCATCCCAGGTACCATATGCTTTGCTGGCTTTAAAACTAGGTGTGGTGGCATGTGCTTATAATACATAAATATTTAAAAAAATAAATTCAAATGTTCAGGCTGTACCCTAGACCTGCTGAGTCTGAAACTAAGGTAGAGACCAAAATTTTCCTTAAAGCTTAGCTAGTGATTGTGATCATCCATCAGTCTTGATAGACCATTTCTTACCTTTTGTACTGATTACTGTGTTGTAAGCAGATCTTTCTTACTTGTTTTGGCTTGAACAGACTCTCAGTGATGTTTTGCAATCTTCCTTTATGTTTCTTACTAGAGTTGTATCTCTTGCTTCTTCAGCTATATCCATTTGGACCACTGTTGGTCTTTTTTCTGTAATTGGTATTGTTGGCAGTATGTAATAATTACACTCCTTGTGGGAATTGGTACAGGTACATACATGCCTTACTTCTATAAATCCCCCTAGCATAGCTTCCCTTTTTCCTCTCTGAATCTCATGATCCCCTTCTTTTATACAAAAGTTTCATTTCCCTAATTCTGCCTATCTTTAGTATGCTCTTTATTTATGTGTGGGTTTTCTCATATAAGAGAAACCATGCAGTACTTAAGCTTGTGTATCAGATTTACTGTCCTTAATGTTATGGCCTCAAGGAGCAGGGAGATAGCTCAGTGGTCTAAGTGCCTATCTGGCAAGTGCAAGGACCTGGGTTCTATCCCTGGTACCACGTGTTGTGCTGGTCCCGCCCTGGGTTCCCCAAACTGGCCACTGAAACCAGGCACGGTGGCACACACCTATAATCCCAACCCTGTGGAAGCTGAAATAGAAGGATTTCTGTGAGTCCTCGCTGTGTAGAAAGACCTTGTACCAAATACATAATATTTAAAAATAAATTAATTTTTAAAAAATATGGCCTCCAGGTGTATACATCTTCCTACGAATGCATCAAGCTTATCAAGGTCATTCTTCCTTTTGTACAGTAGTGCTCCGTGTTGTGTATTCCACTGTGCTTCCTTTGCTGTACATGCTCCTTTTATTTCTTTGTCTTCCCTCATCGCTCTGGCTAATATTTTGAGAACTATATTGGCGGTGATAGTGGGCATCCTTGTCTTGGTCCTGATCTTTGATGGAAAACTTAGCTTTTCCACATTTAATACGATGTTGGACATTTGTGTGTCATAAATGTCTTTTAGATTGAAAGACGTTCCTTCCTTACTTGTTTTATTATGATTTTTTAAAATCATTAATAGATATTGAATTTTGTCAAAGGCTTTTTCTTCATCATTTGAGATGATCGTGTGATTTTTGTCATTGCTTCTTCTGTTCGTGGTGTGTGTGTGTGTGTGTGTGTGTGTGTGTCTTCTTATTTTTCATTACTATGATGAGTTCTATCTTGTTTTGATATGGCATATGGTCCTTTTTGATAATATAATTATACTCTTTTTGCCATTATCTTACTAAGAGTTTTAGGTAGGTATATGTTTATTATATACAGATTGACCTGTTAGTTTTTGGGGATTTTTCTTTCCTTTTTTCTTTCTTTCTTGTCTTTTTCTGGGGGAGGGGAATGGATTGGGTATTGCTTACTTTTCTGGTTTTGAGATCAGGATAATGTTACTTTCCAAGAATGACTTTTGTAATATTACTTCTTTTTCAATTTCCTTAAAGAGTTTGGCTGCATTGGTGTTATGTCTTGCCTAAAGTTCCTATAAATTTCAGCAGTAAATCCATTGGATCCCAGGCTATTTACTGTTTTTTTTAAGTATTGCATTGATTTCATCGCTGGTTATTGGATTATTCAGTTTTTTTCATATCTTCGTGGTTCATCTTTTAAAATTTAGATGTTTCCAGGATTTATCCATTTTTTTCTGAATTCTCCAATTATTCAAGTATATAGTCACAAAGTAGTTACTAATGGTTTTCTGTATTTCCATTGTGATTTTGCTTTTTAAATTTTTAATTATAAGGATTTATGCATTTTATTTCTTTTTGCTTGCTTTTCTTTTCTCTTCTTCTTTTCCTCCTCCTCCTCCTCTTCCTCCTCCTCCTCCTCCTTCCTCCTCCTCCTCCTCTTCCTCCTCCTCCTCCTCCTCCTCATTTTTCTCCTTCTTCTGGCTAAGATTGGCTGTATTTGTTAATTGTTTGAACAAACCAGCTCTTTGATTCATTCCTTCTTTGTAATTTATTTGTCTCAGTTCCATTAATTTATGCCTAGATCTTTAAATTTCTTCTCTTGTTTTAGACTTGGATGGTTCTTTTGTTCTCAGGATGCTGAGGCCTGTCACTGATTATTTATTTGAGCTCACTGTGTTGCTTTGATGGGGATACTCACAGCTATAAATTTCCCTCTTAGGCTTGCTTTCATTATGCCTGCACAAATCTCTTCAGCCTTCTCCTAATTTATTTTAATTGACTTCCTTCCATAGAACTTTGGAAATATTTCCCCATACGATTCTTTTACTCTTCCCAAAAGGTCACTTCTAAGAGTATCGTTGCTGCAATTCTAGCATAGCGCCTATCGCTTTAATCACCAGCTTACTATTTCTTTGCTATTTATTTGCAAAGAAGTTATGTGAAAGTTCTACCATTGGCCAGGGAGATAGCTCAGGAGAATAAGCACTGCCTGGCAAGCACAAGGGCCTGAGTTCAATCCCCAGTTCCACTAAAAATAAAAAAGAAAGTTGCACCATTAGTCAGACTATGATAGTTGCAAGGGTCAGAAACGTGGCTGAAAATAGAACATATGTGTGCTAATATGCATTTATGACTATGAAACTGTCTAATTGCTATTTGTTTATCAATAAAATTCTGAAAAAAGTATAATTTAATGTAAATGTATGCATAATGTGTAGGTATGCATATAATACCGATGTGTACATAAACATAGTATGCATATGTATATATATAATTTTAAATCTTGTAGAAAAATTTATACTTGTGATTTTTTGCATTAAGTGTAGTTAGATACAATGTCTTGAAGTACTTCTTTAAAGCCACAATTATTTGGGTACCTATAGTCATAACTACACAGGAGCCTAAGGCAGGAAAATTGCAAGTTTAATTCTTGTCTGCCAACATAAACAACATAGTGAGAAACTCTGCCTCAAAGAAAAAAAGAGCACACCTTAATTCGTGTCTAGTTGTGGTTCATTGCCACAGTTCACTTCAGTTTTTCATCTACAGATGATATTCTTAGCATTCTTCCCACATGGTGACAAAAATGGTCCATAGCAACTCTAGGCCAGTAGTTCTCAACTAGGGACAATTCTCTTTTCTTTAGGAAGGTTGGTATTTGTTTCAAAGTTTTGTTTCTCACAAAGCGGAAAGGTGGGGGAGGTGTTGTATATTACCACTCAGAGCCGAAAGAAATGATAGGAGGACTGGATTAACATAGCCTCAGAGGTCTCATTGAGCCTTATCTCACTCTAAATGATAGAATTCCCCTTAGCCAGGAAAACTTCTCACATTTATTGAAGGCTACAAACAGGCTAAGGAATATGCAGTACTAGTTTGATATAAACTAATGTTATTTACCTCACCTTCTTGCATTCACCAAACTGTAAATTTACATATCACTAGTAGGCAGTTTCTCAGGTAAAGGAACAAAAAACAGACAGGGCACCACCTCCAGGAATCTGTTACCTTGGCTCCAGCTTGCCAGAATTACAAGGGCCCATTTCCTTAGGCTCTGTAAGCTTCCGACTCACATCTCTAAAGGGAGGTGCTGCTTTTCCTTTTAAAATGTTACAAAGCCTCCAGTACTGCAAAAGGCAGCCTCAGACAACCAATAATGAACTGTCAAGTGCCATCTGGATCTGAGAAAATGCTTGAGGCTTTCCTTTTGTTGTGTTGTTTGTTGTGTGTGTGTGTGTGTGTCTTCATAGAAAAAGACAGATAACCTTTTCCTCAACATAGTCCATGTCTGTGGTTTAGATGGGGATATGGTGGTTCAGTGACCTCAGAGCATCAGCCTTACTCAGAACAAGTCCATAGGACTGGAACTGGGAGGCGATATTGGGGATGACCAACCTGGAGCCATGCGCCCTGTTGGGGCAGCGACACACATCTGAATCTTACTTGTAATTTTTCTGTTGGGTGCAGATACAAGTGATATTTATGTCCCACCAGCTATCAGTATGAAAATTTTCTATATTCCTTACTTATAATGGTGACATTTAATGGGTAAAATTTACTTAATGAACCTATAGGAAAATTAATATAAAACCAAATATGGAGGAAGCCACAAAAGTACAAGTGTGGGAAATATCTAAGCAGAAAAGAGACAACCACCAGCAGACTGCATGTAGGCCATTCTTGTGTTGAAGAAATATAGTTAGATAGAAAAAATTTTCCTATGCTGGAAGAACTCTAGGAGGTAGAAAAAAGGCATTTTATTATTGAGCAGTAAAGATAATGTGATGGTCATCCTCCTCAATCCACATAATGACGTCATCAACTGAAAGAAATGGTACTTTTTAAAGATCCATGAAGATGGGCAGCATCACACATTCATTCTCCATGCAAATATTAGCTACTTCTTAAATGAGAGTACTTAGCAGCACCCACTTGCACACATAGTTCATGTATCAATTCATTTGGCACTAGAGTGACTTGTTAGCTAACTGATTTTATTCCCAGGAGACATCTGTTGGTCAATTGATGACAATTAGTTTTGTAATAAGGCTTCTCCCAAATTAGGCTTTTGTTCTTCCCCAGAAAACGAGAGATGCAGATTTATCTTCTTTGGTGATTCTTTTTCAAAGAGGTACATCCCAAGTCCTGAAGAAAGTCATTCCTCCTTTGACAGAAGCTTTTACAGGATTATATGAAGGGCACTGACTACAAATTTCCTCACTTGATGCTCTAAGAACAAAAGTTGGTGGTGTGTGCCTTTGCTTCATTTCTACTGGGACAGTTTGCTTCTATTTTAATTAATATTTGTATTTAGAATTGCAAGGCTTTTGTATCTTAGAATCAGCTTGTTTGCCACATTCTCCTTTTGTATCTTTCTTGAGAAGGCTCCAAGTTACAGAGTTGAGTATGATGCTTTAATTTTGTCATGATCAAAGCAGACATAGTTCTTAAGAGTACAGTATGAAGATCAAACAACAGTAGGTTATTAGGAAGGTGCATCCCAGTGGGGGCAGTTATTTTTTGTGAAAGAATCTTACCTTAAAAACACCTTTAACTACTATGAAGACACCAATATGCAATGTATTAGGTACTGTAAACATCCTACTAACCTGTTTTAAAACTTTTCATTGCTATTTTATCTTTTTTTTCCATTAAAATGAATACTTTTTTTTTTAAAAAAAAACACCTTTAGGTCCTTTGTCTTCTTCAGGCCTATAGAATATGAATCTGTACATGGGTTATGATGAACTAGATGGCCCTGAAAAGGTTGAAGTGAGGTCTAGTCCTAATTCACCTAGTGTACATTTATATGCTTTAAGCATGTTGACATAATTTCTTTGAATATTAATTTTTTCATATATAAAACAGAAATGATAAATAAAATTAAGGGGCCAGGGAGATAGCTTAAGTGCCTGCCTAGCTAGAGCAAGGTCCTAAAAACAAAAGATAAATGATATTAAGAATTAGGAATAATTTTTAATATAAATGTATAGGATTTATTTATGGAAAGCTACCTAGTATACAGTAATCAATAGAGATAATAAATTCAAACTTTTGTGTTTTTCTGTCTACTACAGTATTCATGTTTTCTTGTTGCAGACTAAAATGCAAAACTTAAGACATTATTACAATGCAAAAGATGTATAAATGAGTTATCATTATTAATTTGAAATTCTCCATAGTTAAATCAGTGTTAAATTTTATGATAAAGTTTATCAAGTGAGTACTTTAGTGTTTGTAGTCCCACCTTACACCTGGTTTTACTTTTTGTAGTTTCACTTACCTGCAGTAGACTATGGTCTCAAGATACTAAATAAAAATTCTAGAAATAAGAAATTCATAGTTATTAAACTGAATGCCATTCTGAGAAATGTGATGAAATCTTGCATTATCCCACTGGAGGTAGAGGTCAAGCTCTGGTCTAGTGGAATTTATATCAGAGAGGATACCTGCCCATTGGGAGCTATCTGAGCTAGCGAACGGATGTCAGTGGTCATGCAGGGCTTGAGTTCAAGTGACCATTATTTTAGTTAGAATGACCCTAAGGCTAAAAGTAGTGATGCTGGTAAGTCAGCAACTCAAAAATGCTGAAAAGAAGCTGTAAAGTTATTCAGCTAATTGAAAACTGTAAAGATTTTGAAGTAACTTAAAAGAAAGAAAACATGGCTGAGTGTGACAGTGCATGCCTGTAATCCCAGCACTGAGTAGGCTGAGGTGGGAGGATTGTTGTGAGTTTGATACCAGTCTGGGCTGCAAAGTGAGACCCTGTCTCAAAAAGACAAAAAAAAAAAAAGTAAAAGAAAATATGTTATGCGTTGAACTTGCTGAGATCTATAACAAGGACAAATTTTCTGCTGGGTGCCGTAGGGTGCTCAGGTCTCGCCACATGGGAGACTGAAATGGGTGGATTTCACGATGACAGAAGTATACAGTGAACACCAGCAACATAGGTGCATTTGAAACAGTTTTTGCCTGTCTCGAACAAACTACCAACAAACAGAAAGAAGCAAGTCTTCCATCAATCAAACTGTGAAGGAAAAAGAAGTTTGTGTTTTTGTTATTATGCTTCAAACTGTAAGGTAGCAGACATAGTATATGAATGCTTACATTAAATGGATTAATATATATTATATATTATATATATAATATATATTTTATATATTGCATGGAGTTTGCTATTATCTGTAATTTCAGATATGTGTTTGGAGGTTTTGGATTGCACGGTCTCTCAGATAACAGAGTTATTGTGTATTAGAATATCCCTCTTTAGTTGCTTTATATTTTAGAAATAACAATGTTATATAGTAAGTAATTAAACATAGGCAGATATTAGAGGGTTACACTCACTATTAGATTTGGATTAGGCAAGATAAAAAGAAATTGAAACAGATGTTTAGGGTACCAGCAAAGTACAGACTTCCTTCTTGGGGAGGAAAGTTTTGATTTAATATTTTTTCAAACTTCAATTAGTTATTATAGAACATACAACTTCATATGTGCTTATACTTACCTTATAGTCTGATTGATACAAAAGACTGAAAGTATAGAGATGTACTTAAATTCTTAAAAATCCTACTCCACTTTTACTCAAGTATGGCTTTTAAGAAAAAAAAATTATTCTCACCTTATTATGGGGTATATTTCAAAATGTTAATAATAGATGTTTAACTGTGGAGAAGGTAAGGGAGTAAAAATTTATGTCATTATTCATTCTTGGATGACCTTTCCAAATATTTTAAGTCGGGCATATCTGTTAAGCTGACTATCTTCTGAGTTTTTATGATGGCTGGAGACCACAACTGTGTTATTGGTAATGTATTTGTCAGCTAGAAAAAGTCAGTAACTTTAATGAAGCATTAGCATAATTAGAGTCTTCATTGGGATGGTCTCATGGAGGGCTCAGGGCCTTCACGGTTCTCTGGGTGTATTGCAGCATATTCAATGGCATTCATCTGCTCCAACTAGTTTGAAGGTAATGGGGTGCATAACCAGTGCAAACCCAGAAAATACTCAGAGTCAACAATACGTGTGGAAAAAATAAGACAAATGTTCCACAGTGTTCCCCAACCAATGTTAAAATCAAACACCTTAGAGAACATGTTACACATTTTCTGAATGGTTTCAGTCTACATTGCCTTCCACGGGCACCAGTGAAACTGTCTACTCAAGCATGCAAAGAAACAAGCAGAGCTATTTCTTTCTTTTGAAATTAAAACGCTATAGCTGTTACATCATGCTCTGTGAAAATATGTACCAAGTTTTTTACTCCTAAACCCAAGCTTAGGTGTTGAATCTAGTAGAGTAGAGATGTAAAGACAGATAATGCCTAATACAACCACTGGATTAATTTGGAACTATAACTTAGTTGAAGCTTTGGGTCATGTATTTTTATAGCTAATAATTCATTTATAGGTTTGAGGGACAACTATTGTAATTATTTATTTTGCAAAGTTATCTTGAATTGTTTATTTCCATAAAGGAAAACAGCTAAATGGTGCTAAAGGAGCACATATAGTATTATGTAGCTTTCTAAAAACAAGAGCAGCTAAATTGTTTTTAAAATATGGAATGTTTGCTTTGACATTGGAAAACACTATGAAGATTTTTGTATGTAAATATCCATACATAACCTAATAAGTAAGCAGTACAAAATCTTTCTGTGTGTGTGCTTTAAAAAAAGACCTCAAATCTATCTCTGCTTATCAACCTAGTTCAAATTTTTGCCACATGAAATACTTCTATTATGCATATAAATGCATCTATTATGCATTTTCTGCCTCTGATATTGTCTCTTAGGAATCTACATCTAAATCGTGTTCACATTTTTATTTAATCATCGGTGTTGTCCCAAAATTTTCCCAATGAAATCACTGGAGAGGTCCTGAGAGATTGTGTTATGCAATTTCCAGAACTAGAGACTGAGTTTGGAGAGCTTTCACTACTTTTATTTCAAGCATCTCTTCGAATGTAAGAGGTATAAAATATAATGCTGAAGACCATTGCTGCTTCAAATTTTATTTAAAATTTTATAATTTTAAATTGCATTATTATAATTAATAAAATTAATTAGAATGGTTCAGTAGCATAAAATAATTTTATAGTTGTTCATTTAGTAATTTTTACTTCAATCATAAAAGACTATTATATTTACCACATCCTTATATAGATATAAGCACTGTCTTACATTTGATACTATCTTGTTATCTTTTGCATAATTTGCTCAGTGATTTTTTTTTTGAGACAAGGTCTTGCTATGTAGTGTAGGCTGGCCTTGAACTTGTTTATGTAAACTCAGGCTGGCCTGGATCTCACAGCAACCTCTCTGACTCAACCCCCCAAGCACTGGAATCACAGGTGTGCACCACCACACCCGGCTGCTCAGTGATACTTTGTGACTGGTATAAATCCTGTTTTCTTCTCTTTAATAGTATATATTTGTGATACAAAAGAAACACATCTATCTTGGGGACTTAATATATATTTTATGGCATCTGGATTCTTTTCATGTCCCCTTCAGCAGGCCCACACCCTAACTTCTTTCTACCCCATCTCCAAAGAATTCAAGTTGTTCACCACATTCGAATATTGCAAATAACCCACTCATGAAGTTCTTTGTCCTGTCTCCTAGAGAACTTGTGTGAGGCCTCCTGTAAGGGACATAGCAAAAAAAGAATTCTTGGTCATTTCATGTATACTTTGTTGATATAATAATTTCCAATTTGTTTTGCACGAATCGTTTATAAATGTTTATTTCTCCACAATATCACAGATCTCTGAGATTTTCACCATGTAACAAAGGCTTGAGGGCCAGACACACTCTTCACTTGGGCCAGAAAACGTCTAGAGGATGACACACAGTGTCAAACTTGACACGTCTGCCCTGGGTTTGCATGTGTCTCCCGCTGTCTGAGTCCTTCTTTCGGGCAGTCATCTTGGATTTCAGGAACAAGAAGTGTGATCCACAAACATCTTGAGAGCACTTAAAACTACCTCACTCAGTAGCAGTGTACCTGAGGGAGCGACCACACAGACCGCCACTGACCAGGACTGCTTGCGCAAAGGCAGGCCCCCTTATGTATGCTACCTGAGAGTTTATGTCTGTCTCAGAGACTGGGCTTGGGATGTGGTGCCCTTGTCTTCCTGCTAAGCTCTTCTGATCAGAATCCCTTTGCCCTGCTGGCCTCTCGGAATGACATCTTGGGACAGATGGGATTGCCCTAAACCTCCAACTATTTGCATTTGCCATCCTGGTAGCGCAGGGAATCACCTTGTTTAATTTTCTGTCTCTGGACATCGAGCTGGTCCTTTCCCTCGTCTTATTTATAGACTTCTTGTGTCCTCTACTTGGAATTATCCTATTATGCCATCTTTTCCCACTGAAGGACACAGCATGCTTTCTGAATGCCTATAAAAGCAAACATCTCCCCACTCAGGACCCTGGTTTTAAGTTTCCTTTCAAGGTGCTAGGGGGATAGCTCAGTGGAATAAGTGCTTGCCTGGCAAGCGCAAGGACCTGAGTTTGACCCTGTACTGAAAAAAAAAAAAAAAGAACTTAAATTTCCTTTCAAGTGTGTGTATCTGTGTAGAAAAGTTTTAAAGTTTGAACCTCCCTATGTGTTATACATTATGCTTGTCACAATTTTGTGCCTTTTAAAGAAAAATATTATCTCAAACATTAGAAGTTAAAATATATCTTTGATAGTTTTTTTTAAAAAGGCTATGTTTAAATTTTTTCTTGAAATAGATTTTTATTATAAGTTGTTTCATGTAAAAACAAGTTGCCAAAAGCTCAGTTGACTGAATTTGTATCTATTAGGGATGTTAAGGAACTATAACATAGTAATGTCCTTTAATATGATAATTATAGTTTATCTAATAAATAAAGCAAGTTAAGTGTTAACTTTTTCTTTTAATACTAGGACATAATACTCCTCCCCTTTGGTAGTCACATGGAAGCATATTTAGAAATATTTAATTTTTTAAATAAGAAAACCATGTTTATTTATTTATTTTAATGTATTTGGTGCAGGGTCTAACTACACAGCTCAGAATCGTAGTGATCCTCCTTTTTTCAGCCTCCTCAGGGCCAGGATTACAGGTGTGCACCACCATGTGCAGTCTCTAAATTTTAAAAATTTAGACTTTCTTGTTGTATTTTGCATGATATGTTATCAATATTTAAAAAGTTAGTTTCCTAATAATAATCTTTCAGTAATATGCTATGAATTATAACACTGTAGCAAAACTTAGAGTGAAAAATTATTTTATTTTACAATTTAATCATAAAGTGTTAATAATGTTCTTCCTTTATACTAGTAAGTTCTTCAAATCTGAAAACAAAAATTATACAACATAAAATATCTACAGAAATATTTTGTACAGAAATATTACCACAAACATGGTACAAAAACATAATGTAAAAGCGATACTGCATATATACTTGCATACTTTTTTCCCCTTTCCTTTTCTTCTATCTTTTCTACTTTCCTCCATCTTCATTATTTATTTCTTATGTTCAATGTCTTCCTGTTTTATTATATCTATTATAACTTTAGGATTTTATTTATTCTTTCAAGTTCTAATACTAGGAAGACAATATGATATTTATGCATGTATTTGCTTCTACTCTTTAAAATAAATAAATACATTTTTTTTTTGTATTTTAGGGAAGGGTCTATATTGCTTTCAGGGTCTCACTACTAGATCAGACGCATGGTGACCTGCCTGTTTTTACCCTCCCAAGAGCTGGGGTTACAGGTGTGCGCCACCGTGCCCAGTCTCAGTTGCTTTCTCTGTGTGCCCCTGGGTTGGGGCCAACACGGCAGGCCCAGGCATCATACTGTAGGCCCTGGAGCCTGCTTGCAGGAGCTTTAATCCACTAATCTATTTGGCTAGCTCTCTCTCTCTCTCTCTCTCTCTATATATATATATATATATATTTTTTTTTTTTTTAAAAGAAGAAAGCTTTCAGAAGTTTCCTACATGAGCAAAAGGAAAGAGACCTGCTTAGAAACACTTGAAGTTAAGAATGGGAAAACTCAAGTAAAAAAAGGCTTATGTAAAAGTAACGTTATAAATATAAATGACAAAGATCTTTTCAAGGAAAATTACAGTACTCTGAAAAAAGAGATCGTAGAGGATTTCAGA